>JAKCPI010021418.1:0-19020 GCA_023213315.1 Euborellia annulipes
AAGTAACGGACATGACAGTTAGTTCCCCTTCAGTCGGAGCAAGTGCTTTATTAGTACTTGATAACGGCTGCTGAATATAGCAGTCGAAACGTTGTACAATATTTATATTTTTTTAATAAATAACACTAGTCGACAAAAATGAACTTTTTTTCTTTCACAAGAATGAAGATATGAAATTCTAGAAGTATTTTTCATGCTGAATTCAAATATCAATTCAGTTTTTCCCCATCAGGCACAGTTTTAGAGATATAGAGCAAAATAGATTTTAGTCGAAAATGGGCTCTAAAACGGCTTTTATTTAAAATGTTCAAATTATTTTTAACGCGACACCCCGTCAAATTATGCAGATAGTTATAATACATATAAATTTTAAGTTTCATCCCAATCGGAGGTCATTTAGACGTGCCGCAAACGGCTTAAAGTTTCAAAAAATTGAAATTTTCAAGATTTTTTTGCTTTGGTCACCCCTAATACAATTTTAGAGATCCCTGAATGAAAAAAACATATATGTACGATATTCTATAGTTCTTTGGCTTTCTAAAAAGCATTCATTCGTAAAAATCTGTTAATTATTAACGAAATTATTAATAAAAACGTGAGCAAAGAAAAAACCTAAGTACATTCACTGGACAAAAAAATGGACCTCTTGTTCTTTTAGAAGTATAAAGAAAGATATGAGATTCAAAAAATATTTTTTTTTAATAATATATAATAAAGTTAGGGACCGTGATCCGATGCTCAGAGAGGATACGTTAGCTTCTCGTGGATAGGGTTCGCTTTTTTAATTCAATTGAAGTCCATTTTTTTCGACCAGTGAGTGTACTTGTGTTTTTTCTTTGCTCACGTTTTTGTTCATAATTTCGTCAATAATTAACAGATTTTTACGAATGAATGCTTTTTAGAAAGCCAAAGAACTATAGAATATCGTACATATATGTTTTTTTCATTCAGGGATCTCTAAAATTGTATTAGGGTGACCAAAGCAAAGAAAATCTTGAAAATTTCGATTTTTCTAAACTTTAAGCCGTTTGAGGCACGTCTAAATGACCTCCGATTGGGATGAAACTTAAAATTTATATGTATTATAACTATCTGCATAATTTGACGGGGTGTCGCGTTAAAAATAATTTGAATATTTTAAATAAAAGTCGTTTTAGAGCACATTTTCGACTAAAATCTATTTTGCTCTATATCTCTAAAACTGTGCCTGATGGAAAAATTCTAACTACATATCTGAATTCAGAATGAAAAAAATGCACTAGGGTCACTAATCAGATTTCTTGTGAAAAAAACCTTGTCGACTAGTGTAATCAATACACAAAGGTGGTCTATAATTAAAAATTCTTCTTTATAGGCCTAATAATAATTCAAACCACAAAAGCTTTAATAAACACATTCGTGATATTATATTAGCGTTTCGTTAACGTCGTTAGTGTAATTTTATTCAATTAATGTTTTATTTTTGAGATTCAATGAATATTTTAGGTAGTTTTTTTTTTTTTTTTTATTTATATACTAGACGCAAAGCCCCGCCTTCGGCGGGGCTTCCCTTCTAGCCGGGGGCTGCGCCCCCTGGACCCCCCTTGCTCGCCTACTTATATACATACCGGTACATACAAACATTTTCCCTTTTCATTTTTATATATAGAGTTTATTTTAACGGTTAATTATTCATGAACTTAAGATTTTTTGTGAATCATATCCTTTCCGGGACTCTCCCGGTACATAGACAAAAAATTTACGCCGATATTTTAGAATTCAAAATGTAAATAAATAAAAAATCGTAAACATGGGTAAATATTTATATTTTGTTACCGTGGCAACTATTTCTCCTAATTTTTATTTTTTTTCTTATTTTAACGTTTAATTACTCATTAATTTATTGTTATTTGTGAAACAAAACCTGTCCGGGACTCTCACAAACATACACAGAAAATTTCATCATAATTGGTTCAGTCGTTTAGGAGGAGTTCAGTCACATACACACGTACAGAAGAAGTACACCATATTTTTTTTTTATATAACTGGGACAACGTCAAACATAAACCATACGTATACAAAAATGACTTTATATAATAAATTGTAGTTTTTAATTGCAGATCTGATGATGGTCATTTAGAATTATCGAAACTGGTGGTACATACTCAGACAGTTAAAAAATCTTAAAAATTTATTTTTCTTATTAAAATTGATATGAAAAACCTGCTATTCAAATCAGGGGCGTATAAAAGGAGAGGCCTGCCCCCCCCCCTTCCCGAAAAATTTCTATACCGGTATACGCCCATGATCCAAATAAGAAGTAAACTTCTGAATTAAATTTCTTGAAAAATCCTGTTTATCTAAATAATTAATCTAATAATAATTTTTTAATTTTTAATTTTCTCAAACTACTTGACGCTTATTCATGAGTTCTTTTTTTTTTAAGCAAGGTTTTATAAAAAAAAAAAAAAAAAAAATACATTTAAGGTGCGCGCCTCGAAAAGCCGTTAGAACACGATTCACTACCGAGTTACTCTAGGCGGCAAGAGATGGCGTTAGTTTTTCCCATAGGGATACAAGGGATTTGTTTCATTTCATTTGAAAGATTCCAGCTAATTAATTAAGGGTAGAAAATTAATTATTTTTTAACACAATGATTACTAATTTAATTATCTATAAGATATAGAGCGAATTTTTTAAAATATCTTTTATTTAATGCGATTAATCTAAAAAAAAATTTTATTTTTTCAAAAATCAAAAAAAGGGCTCGATAAGTTGTAGATATTTTAAATAGCTTTAATTTAAAAAAAAATTTGAGGTCGATAGCTTCAAAATTGTGGCCCCTGGAAAGTCCCAAAATTAGCACCCCGAGACGGGCATCTTGAATGTGAACTCAATTAATCAGCAATAATTTAATATTTACATGTTTTATTTTATTTTTTTTTCACCTAAGAAAAAAGAGAAAGAAAACGATGTTAACTTTAATTACTAACATTAAAATTCCTCATTTTATGAAAACAAAAAATTTAATATAATCAAAAAGGCTATATAAAAATGCAAGCATCATAAGGAAGAGCCTTTTTAATGATTACCTACTTGCCGCTTCCTGTTTAAGTGAAGCCATAAAAGGTCAACAACAGTGTCTGTCATAAAAGCTTTTGTACCAAATTTTAGGAATATTCATTTCATCTCGTAAACCAATTAACTTATCTTTTGATTTGGCATTTAATAAAATTTAATAAACGTTTTAAACAAATAACTTGCTGGTTAGTCAAATTATATTTAATTTTATTTCAATAAGTGGATTTTATAGCTGGATAATCTTTAATTTGTTAAGAAAAGAATGACAGGTAGATTTTATTTTATTTATTAGGCCCTCTATGCTGTCGTTTCGGTCTTGACTAAGACCATCCTCAGAGCTTGCGTACTGTCAATATGGGCATTAGGGGTATGACTTTTTGACAACCTCGTATCCCTGTATCATAACTTGATGAACTTTTACTAAAGATTTAAAAAAATCTTATTTTCAAGGTGATTTGATAAAAAAACGTCACGCACAAAATGATTTGAAAATTTTATATATCAGATTTTTTTGCCAATTTTTTGAAGTGACTGTAAATAGATACAAATTTGAACACAAGCTTTAGAGTCACTTATATAGGGTCATTAAAGACACAAGGAAGTTAAATATTCTAGATAAGGTCATTGTTGAGGATGAATCTCAGTGGGGGGGGGTTGTCCTTGTTAAGGGAGGAGTCTTAGTAGACTTCTTCCATAACTTTGATTGCACCGCACGCTCACAACATTGGTTGTTTCGGGCAATGTTGTTTGTAAATTCATCTATTTTGTGGGTTTTCAAGCAATTGAGCTCTGCTGATTCAGAGATGCAGATAGTTCATCAAAATCTTCAACGCGAAAGCATTGGCTGCTGATTAAATGATCAGCCCATTAGTAAGAAATGAATGGACAAATTTTGCGCATCCTGTTACGGGTTTCAGGCATCATAATAAACGCAATAAGGGCTAGAAGGGCACGAGAGGTCGAGCGTGCATTGCTGATATTTGGAATTTGTTGAAACTTCACGAAGGGGATTTCATTACTCTTAGTGAAGTGACGGAAGACACGAGTGAGGTGGTAGAGAAGCTTCATGTCGTCTCTTCAGCCGCCTGTTTCCTTAATTTTAGTTTTAACGTTGCTGAAGGCTCCTTTCTATTTATTATAATTAAATCCTGCACAAAGAAGTAGTGGATGTTTGGTGATTTAGTCAAACCATGGAGCTCATCGCCAATGACAACAAGTATAAAGAGATCCAGCACATGGAGGTGGCAACTAATAAACTTGGGTTTGGGGCACCTTTCTCTTCGAACATTTGCTGCAGCCGATCAACGCCTGTCTTTTATTTAGAATAATAAAAAAATACTAAAATTTGCTTTTTTGATTTTTTTTTTTTAATTTTTTATTTGATTCTTACCCCTTCCCAGAGGGTACCTTAGCCCCCCCCCCCGGGATTTCCTTGAACGTTCTGAAAGTTATAATTGACACCAAATTAATAAAATTAAGCTAATTAAAAGTCAACTACCCGCTTTGTACACCTCCCTTATATACCGGCTTATACAACACTGCGACTAATCAACCTAAAATTTCAAAGTGGTTTGTGCGTGACCTTTTTTGATAGTTTCATTGAATAAACGTCATTTTAGTCATTAATGGGCAAAAGTTCATTGAGTCGTGATACAGGAAATCTTAAAAGTCATACCTCTAATACACATACGTTATATAGAGTTAAATCAGATGGTAAAAAATGAAATCATAAAATTTTGACTTATACTCTTTGTACTTATCATGATAGATATATGTTATTCAACAATAAATAAACCTTATGAAAGTACAAAATTTTCCCGAAACGTTGTATTTACCTAAAATGTTTCGGAATTAAAAAAAAAAAATCAAAGAATGAGAGAAAATTCTCTTTTTTTTTTTTGCTTCCAAGATATGATTTCCCCTCTACTCTTATCCAATTAATTGTAAAAAAAAAAAATGATTGACTTTTCTCTCTCTCGTATCTCTCAGGAGATGAAAAAAAAAAAATTCTTCGCATCATTTCACTTTTCATGTAGTATTAATCAAGTGACAATTTTTCACTCAAATAGTCTCTGAATGAAGAGAACCGAGTGAGTGAGTCCATCCATATTACCCCCTCCCTCCACTCTCCCTCCACCCACCCACCCACATCATTTATCATACATCTTCATTCATTCATGCAAAATAATAATTTTCAGGTGTTGGTTGTAAACTAATAATGCAAATCCTCTTCTCTTTTTTTTTTTTTTGGATGGTAAAATAAAGGGAACGAATTTATCCATAGATGTTTGAAGGATTAGCGTTAACGAGTAACAAGAGAAATCATTCTTTTTTTCTTTTTAATCAAATTAGAATAGAGGAGATGGCGGTTGAGAGATACGTTTTATTTTTAAATTTAGCCTTTTCACCTTCTAAATGGACATTATAATAAAACTAACAAAGCTGTGAATGTTATTTATTGGCGAGGTCAAACATCCTAATTGAACCCAGGATCTCCAGTCTTTCATAGTAATATGCATTCTGTTTATTGCACCATTGCCCGGTGGCCTGGTGCAATAAACAGCACGCCTATGTCCCAGAAAGGCTGGAGATCCTGGGTTCGAATCCGGGGCAATGGCTTCGCCAGTAAATGACACTCAAAGCTTTGTTAGATATATATCTCTATGCAATGGCAGATACAAGGGGGAGGGGAAAAGTGGGTATTACCCCCCCCCCCGAAATTTAAGAAAAATATTTTTTTTTGAGGATTAAATTTAATATCAAATTCTAAAAGTTAATACTTAAAAATGTTATTTGTAAATATATTCTGGTAAACAAGTACAGAATTTACCTTTAAATTACCGAAAATAAGAAAAAATTGTGTGCTGTGCGACCAGTCACAACAGATCACCCCTCCTCCCCCCCGAGAAACTCCTCTGGATCCGCCACTGTATCTATGACTTAGTTAAGCCCGAAAAATATTAAAATAATAATGAATTTTTACTTTCTCTTACCTATGTATATATGTAATATATATATGTGGGTGTGTGGGGTGTGTGTCAAATTTTAAGCATGAAGGAATTGAGCTATGAGGGCTGAAATTTTATATTTAAGTTAAACACCCCCCGGGACCGGAAAATAAGTTTTAATCAAAATCGGCCAAAGAGTACTAGTACTTTTTACTGATGTACTTTTTCAGTTTTTTTCGATTTTCTCAAAATTCGCTCTAACGATTTTGATTAAAATTCAAAAAATCAATTATTTTTTAGATGCTCTTTCAAATGTATATTCTCGTTTAGCCCTCAAATTGTTTGAAGCACACTTTACTCTTGTGCTTCATAGGAAAGATAGAAGAAATGGTTGCCATGGTAACAAAACATAAATATTTTCCCATACTTATAAATTTTACATCTGAATTCAAATATTCCCTACTGCCGGGAACCAAACACATGTCGACACAAAAAATCTGGTGGATAAGCACAGTACACAACTTTCGATTACCGAAGGTAAGAGAAAGTTATGTAGTGCAGTGCGCCAGTCACACCAGATTTTTTGAAAATTATTTAATATCTCGACTATCGAATTTCGGCACGATGTACCATCATCAGGTCTGCTAAAATGTGAGAAATAATTACATTTGTATATTTATAATTCCCATATGACAGATATTCTAACGTATAGGGTTATATCCATTTACAACCTTATCTACAAAATTGTGTTTGAATTTACAGGAATTTTTTTTTATTTAAATGTAGGCTACTATGTAAATTATTATAAAAAAAATTCCTGTAAATTCAAACACAATTTTGTAGATAAGGTTGTAAATGTATATATAACCCTATACGTTAAGAATATCTGTCATATATGAATTATAAATATACAAATGTAATTATTTCTCAGCCCCCGGGGTTCGACGTAGCAGGTAGCGTGCTAACCTAGTATACCAAACGTCGCGGGTTCGGATCCCAGGCAGTCCGATGATTTTATTTAAGCCATTTGGATACCAGATGGCTTAAATAGAAATGCCTCAACCCCTAATAGATATATTCATTACATCGTAAAAGTCTTAAATGGCCTGAGTTGCCGAAAAGACTGTGTGAATGTGTGTGTGAGTGTGAGTGTGAATTAGAAAAAAGTGTGAATGTTTTTTATTTAAAAAAAAAAAAAAAAAAAATTATTTCTCACATTTTTAGCCGACCTGATGATGGTACATCGTGCCGAAATCGATAGTTGAGATATTAAATCATTTTCAAAAAAATTCGTTATTATTTTAATCCTTCCCATAACTTCAAACAAAATAACGAAAAATGGAGAACTTGATCAAGAAAATTCTAAAAAAAAAATTTGTATACCTCTATAAGGAAACTAAAATAAACCCTAATTAAGTTTTTTAAGGTAAACCTGAAGATCTAGGGGTAGACATAATTTTAAATTATTAGAAATGAGTTTTAATAAAATAAGGCTAATAAAAATAAAAAATTTTTTTAATGTGAAAAATATATAATTTCTCCAAAAAATAATTAAAATGAATAACAATGGTGTGTACTCCAGACGACGTATGATTTTACTCAAATGTTGGGAATAATTTTAACAATAGATCAAAAAAAAAAAAGAATAATTTTCAATTTATAATAATATCTTGGAAAGAAATCATTTTTTTTTTTTAAATGACGATAGGATCTTATACTCTCTTTAATCCATTTTTTTTTCTTTCTATAATTGTTAAAAGACATCATTAAACAAAAATAATTACAAAGTCATCACAACCAACCAGGAAGAATGAATGAATGAATGATTACGCAAATAAGTTCACACTTTAAATAAAGCTATTTTTTTTTTTTAATTAATTTTTATTACGCTCCTTGTTGCTTGACTTCTGATGAACTGTTACTAGTTAAACTAGTTACAAATGGCTGTAACCAGCTTTTATTTACTGTCGCAATAAAAAAAAAAAACTACATTAACATGATTGTATGTTTTTTGTTGGTATGCCAAGCGCTCCGGGAATCGAACCCAGGATCTCCAGTCCTTCCGGGGCATCAGGGTGCCACTAAGATGTCGAGGACTCGGTGGCTTGGTGCAAAGTATAGCACGCCCTGGAAAGGCTGGAGATCCTGGGTTCTATTTCCTGGGGCACTTGGCCCACCATCAAAAAACTTACTCAAAATAATGTTAAATCAGTGGCGGATCCAGAGGAATTTCTCGGGTGGGGGATCTGGTGTGATTGGTCGCACTTTTCTTACTTTCGGTAATTTAAAGGTGCATTCTATACTTATTTCCAGAATATATGTACAAATCAAATTTTTAAGTATTAATTTTTAAAATTTATTATTAAAAATAAAATTTTTTCTCAAATCTCGAGGGGGGGGGGGGGTAATTACCCCTTTAGCTCCCCTCCCCGCCTTGTATCCGTCCTTGTGTTAAATATATCTATGATTAGTTAAGTCCGAATCGAGGTATATTGAATACTGATATTCTTATATGTACCGTTTATTTTGAAAGTGGTATAAGTCCATTTTCTATTATTTCAAGAAAATGAAAGGTTAGCGTATCTGTTTATTAAAAAAATATATTTACTGACCAATTTTCAATTGTACAAAACATGGGAATTTTTTAAAAAAATTACCACTAGCTAGTTATATATAGAAAATTTACATTAATTTAAGCATAAATTATGTGATATCTCTTTTTTTTTCAATGAACTTACACCACTTTCAAAATAAACGATCAATATATATTTAACAATAAATATTTTAGACTAGATATAAAATAAAATAAATTTTAATCAGGTAGGCCTATTTGTAATTAGTTCACTTCTGTGAACTTTGGAAGTAGAGCTCTTGTATTTTAAATTTGATTTCGCCTTGGTGTAGTTGGTAACGTGCTGCCTTTTGTACCAAGAGTCGCGGGTTCGCCTGAATTTAGTTCAATTTATTTGGCTACCAATCATAGATTGAGCCTTCGATGCCGAAAAAGTCCTTAAATAAATTTAAAAAAAAAAGTTTCATTTCTGTTATAAGCGATAAAATTATTGTTATTATTAAAAAAAAAAATCCATCACGCAGCTGAATAATATTAATAAATATAATCAAATAAATATTTTAGACACGAAATGACAAAGTAGCAAGTTTGTTGTCCTACAAATTTCACTTAAATAAGGAAGCTTTGTTAAAAAAAAAATCTGGTGTGACAGGCAGTGTACACAACTTTCGAAGAGAAAGTTGTGTGCTGTGCGCCAGTCACACCAGATTTTTTGTATCTGTATGTATTTAGTTTCCGACATTACGGTATATTCGATTTTCAAGATGTAAAATTTATGTGAAAATATTTATATTTTGTTACCATGGCATCC
This sequence comes from Euborellia annulipes, assembly GCA_023213315.1. Classification (NCBI taxonomy): domain Eukaryota; kingdom Metazoa; phylum Arthropoda; class Insecta; order Dermaptera; family Anisolabididae; genus Euborellia; species Euborellia annulipes. Next base: position 9,392 of record JAKCPI010021418.1, read on the forward strand.
ATTTCTTCTATCTTTTCTATGGAGTAAAGGTTCTTCAGAAGATTTCAATGACAAAATGAGAATATACATTTTAAAGAGAATCTAAAAAATAATTGATTTTTGAATATTAAAAAAAAAAAAATTGTTGGAGTTAATTTTGAGAAAATCGAAAAAAACTGAAAAAGTGCATCAGTAAAGTACTAGTACTCTTTGGTCGATTTTGTTCAAAAGCATCCTGTCACGTCCCAGGGGAGTGCCTAACTTAAATATAAAATTTCAACCTCATAGCTCTTTTCGTTTTTGAGATATTTTGTTCACAGACAGACAGACAGACCATGTCGCGAAAACCACTTTTTTGGATTCAGGGGGCCTCAAAACGTGAAGATCCATCAAAATCTCGACATCGAATTTTTGACATGAATCCAATACTTTCTCTCTCTATATATTAACATATATAGAGGTAAAGGAAAGTAAAATTAAATAATATAAGTTGGTTTACTTTCATTTTATTCCTAAACTTATCTATTAGGTAAGCCCTCAAATGCGGGTTACAATTTTTTAATTAATTTCCTCCTCTCTGATCTTTACTTGTTTATATGCATGTGTATATATCCCCTAGATAGAACTTGCCATATTAATGAATGCATACATTTCCATTCCATTCGACGTCATAATAATAAACTTTGTCATGGTGCTGGTTGTTTCAGAACAAATCGTGAGATATTTAATTTTTTTTAAGGGTTTTATTGTATTAATAAAGCACTTTCGAAATTCCTGAATTTCTAAAAGAGTAAAGAAGATGTATTTAAACTTTGCTCAAAAAGAGAAGGGGGGGGGGGGGGGTTCTGTAAACTTGTTGCTTTTCCTCTTTAAAATCCTTTCCTTCTAAATACCATACTCAAAATGATAATGATAATGACCTGCATAACACAATTTAAATTAACAAAAAAAAAAAAATACATCCTTTTGGTAAACCTGTTTAATTTAACCTTTCGGTGGCAAGGGTTACGTTTAAACCAATAAATATCTCGTTATATGATTACAAAGAGAATTTTTACTTTCTCTTACTTCTATATATGTTAATATACCTGTACGAAGGTGTTATGCATGTTTTTCCCGATAAGATGGCGTTGTGTGTCATAAAAAGTATGCCTGAAAAATCAAGTAATTCAAAAATTTGCCAAGAGATGTCAGAATGGTAGCTAATAATATTTAATGCATTTGGTTGATTTTCATTGATCTTTTAACATATAAATGTTATTATATATTATGTATCTTTTATAAAAGCATAAAAATATATAAATATAGGCCAGATATAGGCTAATACTATATCGGCTGTTAGACTAGCCTGCCATCTATTGCAAGAATGCTGAACTAATTTGACAGTTGATTTTTAAATAAATCATCTAAGCTTATTTTAAAAATTTCTTAATTAATATGTGAATAATAATAACAATAAATTCATTTTTAAATTTAAAACAAATTAAAGATTATTAGGACCGAAGGTTTTTTTCTTATTTATTTATTTATTATATTTAAAAATTTTCTATTTTGTTATTACGTCTTATAATATTACTTTTTAAGAAAATTTCAATTTCATAAGCGAGAAATATCCCCCCTCCCCCCTTTCTTTTCATCAGTGTCGTTACACGAAGCATTTAATATAAATTTATATCAGCTGCTATATTAAAATTAATTGGAAATAAATTGCCTGTCACTTTCAGACAGCTTTGTAGATATTATTTAGTTATTCAAGAGATGGATATACTCCTAACAATTTTCCTTTTTTATTTTTACTAACCTTGAGTGATAAGGTACACTTAACTCTTAAAAAGAAAGGTAATCCGAATGTATACATTTTGCTGATTGTCATGATAAATTCACTGTTTTAACATAAAAGCTAAAGAGGGTAATTATTGAAATGCCAAAAGCAGAAAAATTATCATTTATATGGAGCCTGTTACGCAATTGTGTGTCAAGCGCCAGGTGCCGAGATTTGATAAAAATTAACATTAAAGTTTTAAATTGTTTTGATTAGATTATATATCATTTTTTGTCAATTGTGCAAGTAAATACTGTAATTATGGCACATATTCATAAATTATCTCTAAAAATCGGACTAATTTAGAGAAAAACAATAAAATATAAAAAATTATTATTGCGAAATTCTCCAATTATATTTGTAAAAATCTGGTGTGACTGGCGCACAGCACACAACTTTCTCTTACCTTCGGTAATCGAAAGTTGTGTTCTGTGCTTGTCACACCAGATTTTTTGTGTCGACATGTATTTAGTTCCCGACAGTATGGAACATGAATTCAGATGTAAAATTTATAAGTATGGGAAAGTATTTATATTTTGTTACCATGGCAACCATTTCTCTTATCTTCCCTATGAAATACAAGAGTAAAGTAGTCTTCAGAAGATTTCAATCGCAAAATGAGAATATACATTTGAAAGAGCATCTAAAAAATAATTGATTTTTGAATTTTAAAAAAAATCGTTGGAGCAAATTTTGAGAAAATCGAAAAAAACTGAAAAAGTACATCAGTAAAGTACTAGTACTCTTTGGCCGATTTCGATTAAAAGCTTATTTTTCCGGTCCCGGGGGGGTGTTTAACTTAATTATAAAATTTCAACCTCCTAGCTCAATTCCTTCATGCTTAAAATTGAACACACACACACCCACCCACCCACCCACCCACCACACACACACACACACACAGACAGACCATGCCGCGAAAACCAGTTTTTTGGATTCAGGGGACCACAAAACGTGAAGATCCATCAAAATCTCGACATCGAATTTTTGACATGAATCCAATACTTTCTCTCTATATATATATTACATATATACATAGGTAAGAGAAAGTAAAAATGCTTCAAAGACTCTTGACATATGATTGCAAATTAATCTATGCACTATTTATATTAATAAAATAATTTTAGGTTTATAATTCAAAAATTATAACGGAGTTATTATTAAAGTTCTTTTATGGTTATATTTAATACTAGTAGCATATAAACTTTTTATCAAAATTACATTAATCAATTTTAAATACAAAGTGATAACAAAATTTCCTCATCAATTAATTCCTGAATGGAAGTGAACATGGCAACAGTAAATCAAAGTTATAATAATGAAATCGACTTTTTTTTTTTTTTTTTTTTTTTTTTATAAAAAAGCATTCACACTTTTTTCTCATTCACACTCACACTCACACGCACATTCGCACTGTCTGGTATCCAGATGGCTTAAATAAAATCATCGGACTGCCTGGGGTCCGAACCCGCGACGTTTGGTATATGAGGTTAGCACGCTAACCTCTACACCACGCCCCGTGGGCTGAAATCGACTTAATATTATTTATTTTGTTGTCTTTTCGAAATCGCACTCATCCTCATCTTCATTATCAAGAATAATATTAAATTAAGTACTAGGAAACAACGTGTAAGGCACATAAATCATTTTTGCAAAATGTAAATTCTGCATTGAAATATTGTAAAAATAATTTTAAGCTTTTACATTAAATATAAATTTTTTAGGACATATTTTATAAAAACTCTCTATAGCAGCGGTGCCCAACCTACGGCCCGCGGGCCGGATCCGGCCCGCGAAGAAGCTCAATCCGGCCCGCGAGCTCCTAGTCGGATATTCGTAAATTATTGACCAAATACCGCGTATTTTTAAATTTATTAAAGTATTTTCTGTGAATTTTATTAACTACAATATTTCTGATATTGTTATATGTATTTTGATTGAATAATTTGTATTTGTACATGACATCGGCATGACACGTGTGTGTGTGTCATGCCGATGTCGACTAGTGCTGCCGCGAGTGGCCGATAGTCGAGGTGACTACAGAGTGAAGTTAGTTATAATCATGGAGTTACTAGTGGTAATTTTTGACAAATAAGTTATTAAAAAATATAAATTTAATTTTGGAAAGTTTTATAATATTGAATATTTTTACCCCAAATAATGTCGACGAAAAAACGTAAAGTGGATAGTGAGTGCCGCGTTTTTCAAGAGAAATGGACAAACATGTACTTTTTTGTGGCGCAAGGGGAAAAATGCTTATGCCTTATTTGCAAGGAAAGTTTATCTGTATTTAAAGAACATAACATCAAACGACATTACGATTCCAAACATAAGCAGACATATAACAAATACGTCGGTGTGTGCCGCGAAAATAAAATTACAAATTTACAAAGTGAAATTGGCGGATTAACCAAACTATTTAACAACGCGAAAAATATTAATGAGTCGATTGTGCGAGCTAGCTATCGAGTAGGTCACATAATAGGCAAAGAAGTTCATCCATTTTCAGATGGGGAATTTGTTAAAAGGTGCTTAATGGCGGTAGTGGAAGAAGTGTGCCCGGAAAAAAAAAAGTGCATTCGAATCTGTGAGTTTATCACGTATGACAATGACACGAAGAATAGAAGATTTAGGAAGTGATCTTATGGTACAATTAAAATCAAAAGCAAGTCAGTTCAAAATGTTTTCCATTGCTACAGATGAATCTACGGACGTGACTGATATTGCGCAATTGCTTGTATTCATCCGTGGAATAAATAATAGTTTTGAAGTTACGGAGGAACTTGCTGCAATGAAAAGTATTAAAACAACTACTACGGGTGAAGATTTATTTAAGGAAGTATCCGAAATTTTTGATGATCTTAACCTTGACTGGAATAAATTAACGGCCATAACTACAGATGGCGCTCCATCTATGGTTGGTCGGCACAATGGGCTAGTAGCCAGATTAAGGAAAAAAGTGCTGGAATCAAATGGATCACCGCCGTTGGATATACATTGTATCATTCACCAACAAAATCTTTGTGGAAAAATTTTAAATTTAGATCATGTTATGAAGGTAGTTACTAAATCCGTAAATTTAATAAGATCATATTCTACGAATCACAGAATATTCAAAGAATTTCTTTTACAAATTGAAGCCGAATATGGTGATGTGGTTTATCATAGCGAAATCCGCTGGCTGAGCCGCGGTAGGGTACTACAGCGATTTTTTGATTTGAGACATGAAATTGATATATTCTTTATTGAAAAATCAACTCAGCTCCACGAACTAAGTAACCCTGTGTGGCTGTGGGATTTAGCTATACTCTGTGATTTAACTGCGTATGTAAATGAACTTAATCTCAAATTGCAATGCAAAGACAAACTTATTTCCCATGTATATGCTGATTTATGTGCGTTTCAAACAAAATTAAAGCTTTTCATACAGCAAACGGAAAAAGGACAGTTGACGCACTTTCCGACTTGCACTGCTTTACGTAAAGAAAGGAAAAATGATCATTTTCCAAGTGAAAAAATTACCAAGATGCTGCAATTACTCAGCAAAAGTTTCGAAGATAGATTTGCAGATTTTCACCGGATTAAAAATGAAATACGCTTGTTTGAAAATCCTTTTACAGTGGATGTTTCTACGGCGCCAGGTGATTTACAATTAGAATTAATTGAATTGCAATGCCAAACACCATTACAGGATCTTTTTCGCGAGAAGTCCTTACCAGATTTTTATGCAGCGTTAGATTCTTATCCGAATTTGAGAAACCTTGGAATGAAAATGACAACGGCGTTTGCAAGCACGTACATTTGTGAACAAACATTTTCAACTTTAAAAAGAGCCAAACCAGCGTCTCGCGCTCGACTTTCAGATGATCACCTTCATTCCATATTAAGGATGAACGTCACTCAACTTGAACCAAATATTAAAAAATTAGTTTCTGAAAAACAACATCAGACTTCACATTAATAAATCGTGAGTACAGATTTTGTTCTTTTGAAATTTTAACCTTTTATGATTTCATTTAATTCTAAAAATAAATTAAAAAACGCAACATTTTCATAAAATTTATAAATATTTAAAAAAAATGAATCAGCACAAACATATTCGTGAATTCATTGAAAATGTTGAATTTTTTTCAAAGGTGTTACTAAGATATGCAATTATAAAGAATCCGGCCCGCGAAATCGTATGTCATGATGAATCCGGCCCACGGACAAAAAAAGGTTGGGCACCCCTGCTCTATAGCATTTGAAACAATATTCCATAGCCTATAACATAGGTGGTACGATTTAGGAGTATGAGGTGCAAATAAGGCAAAAAAAAATCAAACTAATTTTATCTTAAGAGATACAGGTTTGAGGGGCCTTATGGTACATACCATGCAATGTTATAATGAACCACTTTGATGTCATTTTTTTCACATATTGGTTCCAAGATAATTGGACATTTGCATAAGTGGTACAATATAGGCACACTTCCCAAATATTTTCACCACAAAATATCATGAATACTTTCGATTTCATGATCAAATTTTAAAGAAAAAAAGAGATAGTTTTAAATATAAATATTTTTTAATAATAATAATTATTATTAAAATTAAGTTTGCATGTTCCATCCGGGAAAAAAAGTTCTCTACTATCAACTGAAGCATATAAAAATGCAATTAAATTAGGAAGACTTCCCCCGCACGTAATTTAATTTCACGTCAGTTAGACTAATAAGAAATTATAGATATACGTGGTGAGAAATCGTAAATTCAATCTACTGCTTGCCTGTTGGTCGTTCCGCATTAAAATAAATTTTAGTAGTATCAGGGGTGTAAAAAGGTGAAGAAAAAATACGGTCATGAGATATTTAAAAAAAAAAATACTAATTGTATTTGGACCGTGTTACGCATTAGTGTGTCAAACGCCAAAAAATTAAAAATTGAGTTAAACACGGAATATATATAATCCAATGAAAACAAAAAACTTTATTGTTGATTTTCTCAAAACTCGGTAGCTGGCGCTTGACACACTAATGCGTAACAGGGTCGATATATGTATGTATTTCCAATATTCATTAGAATGAAGTTGTAAATCATGTAAATTGATGGCTACAATAAATTATTATTATACATTTCCTATGGGAGAAATCGTAACTTTAGGAATTAATAACTCAAAAAGTTATAGGAATTTAGAGACCCGAGTATTTTTCCTGGACTCTCCATAACGTCCTCTATAAGAGTGCAAAATTACCTTTCAAAATTCCAACGGGAAGTTGGTCAAACAGAGCGTGACAGACGGACACTCCCCTATTATTATATATAGATATATAGAAGTTAGATGTATTATAGATACGTAGGGCTTATAGCTGGTTGTTCAATCAGGATAGGTGAAAGGGTGAAGAAATTCTGCAGCTAGTTGTATTTCATTATTTTTATTCCCACCACGTTGACGTTTCGATCCCGGTTGGGATCATCCTCAGAACAGGTGGGATCGAAACGTCAACGTGGTGGGAATAAAAATAATGAAGTCTAGGCTGAGAATTCTTCATCTTTCCTATCCAGAAGTTAGATGCCTCCTTGACTCGTGAAAATAAGCTTTTAAACATTATTGGTTAACAGGTACTAGTACTTTACTGACTCACTTTTTGAGTTTTTTTTTTAAGTGAAACTTTTATTTTATCCCCTCAAATTTTTTCACTCTTCTATCAGCATGTCGCGTTACAAGCAGTGACGTCACGTCAAAGGCTGTGACGCTACAAGCTATGACGACAAAAATAGGAAAGTTGAAATTTAATATATATGACGAATTATAAGAAAATAATTGTGAGATTTAATCATTCAATTTTTAAATTGATAAAATATAATTTTTAAAATAATATAAAATCTTCAATAACTAAATAAATATTGTTCTCAGTTTTTAACATGCCTATAGTGATTTCCCATTTCCAATTATTAAATTAAGATTAAGAACGCGATACCCTTAATTGAATAATTTTCATTTAAACGCCTACGATCCGAAAAAAGTTTCACATGCATCGTGTTTTCATAAAACCACACAATGATTTTTTTTTTCGATTTTCTTAAAATTAACTCTAACAATTTTGATAAAAATTCAGAAATTAGATGCTCTTTAAAGTGTATATTCTCATTTTGCTATACGCTAATGGCCTTAGATGTCGAGGCGCCATAAAACTTAATAATAATAATCATTTTGCTATCAAAATTGTTTGAAGCACACTTCACACTTGTACTTCAAAGGAAAGATATAAGCCATGTTTATTCATTTTACATATTTAATTATAAGGCACTTCCGGAAACTATGTCGTCACAAAAAAATCTGGTCTGACATGCATAGAACAGCTTTCAATTACCGAAAATAAGAGAAAGTTGTGTAATGAGCGACCAGGCACACCAGATTTTTTTAAATATAATATCTAAATCCATAAGTTATGAGTAATAAAAAAAAAAATTTTTTCGTGAATTCATTAAAACTTTTCTATACTTACTTAAGTAAATAAATAAATAAAATAAAAAAAAATTCGAAAAGCACTTTCGCTCAACTTGCTCTCGATTCTTTAATGGACCATTTTTTTTTATTAATCAATTCAATTATTAGATTAGATATACAAGAAGAGAAAAAAAAGACGTGATTAAATTTTAACATTATTTATTTATTATTTACATAATTAATAATAAAAGTCAACATACATAATAATTTAAGTGATAATAATAATGAGAGCTTTAATTCTTATAACGTTCTTCCCGGTTGGCTGGAGGACATTCAGTGTATTCATAGATGATGATGATGATGAGGTCATTGGCATCTTCAGAAATCGTAAAAAGGAATTTGAGATCAATGAATATGCCCAGACAGAGAAAAAAAAGAAGCAATTATTCTATAGATTGCATTGCACTTAGAGATTATTATTATTATTATGATGAAGGAGCTAAAAAGGTTTTTAATTGGTGTTTCTTTAACGAGATTGAATCCGGATAATAAGATAAAAAAAAAAAAAAATTGGTGTTAATGGAATTTTTTTTTTGAGTAATAATTCATTAATTATGATTTATCATCTAAGGATGGTGAATTTGACATTAATTAGGTAAACGTTTTAATTGTTTACCTTTTAATCTATTCCTTAATATCCTCACCATCTTGCTTTTTATGACTGGTTAAAGATTTAAGAATTAGAAAAAAAAAAATGGTGCATTCGCTTTTATTTCCTTCATTCCTTGAATTAATTTTTTGTTAAATTGTCGATTTGGAAGTTTTATTTTATTTATTTATTTTTATTCTGCCCGTCTAGCCAACTGCCATTGGGCTAAAATTTTTTACAAAATATACATATCAGGGCATATAAAAAAAAAAACAATATGAATACAATAATAAAAATAAACCTGAAAACTACTATGATAATAAAAACTTAATTCAAAGAAACATTATACAATAATATGACAAGAAAAAACATAATTCAAAGAAACATTATACAATAATATGACAAGAAAAAACATAATTCAAAGAAACATTATACAATAATATGACAAGAAAAAACATAATTCAAAGAAACATTATAAAAATAATATGACAAGAAAAAACATAATTCAAAGAAACATTATACAATAATATGACAAGAAAAAAGCATAATTCAAAGAAACATTATAAAAATAATATGACAAGAAAAAGCATAATTCAAAGAAACATTATACAATAATATGACAAGAAAAAGCATAATTCAAAGAAACATTATACAATAATATGACAAGAAAAAGCATAATTCAAAGAAACATTATAAAAAAATAATATGACAAGAAAAAGCATAATTCAAAGAAACATTATACAATAATAT
>JAKCPI010021420.1:0-21853 GCA_023213315.1 Euborellia annulipes
GAATCTAAATTTTTTGTATAATAAAATGAAAAATTTGAATGCCAAAATTCCTTATTATAATTTAGCCGTGACCTTTTAAAGTTTATAATTGTATTAAGTTAATACCAAAAATAATAAAATGAATGACTTTTGACTTGAGCAGTTTTTCACGTAATATAGATCTGGCAACATTGCATTCATCAACTATTTATTTTAAATCTTAAAAGCCTTCAATTTTATTTTATTTAATATATTACAATGATCATGGGCGTAGCCAGACATCTTGTTAGGGGGGGGAACTCCTCGTTAGGGCGACAGGGGGGGAGTGATACGGGGAGCACTATAGATCTATAAATGTTGCAGTGCAGAGAAGCCCCAGAACATCAAATTTCATCTACATCTATGTGATAGTGATTAATAACATATTAAAAAATTTGCTTTTAATCTAATAAAGTGCTTTAATATCCGAACAACCTTAAGTCGAGGAAATTGCATATTTCACGAAATCGGCAAAACCAGTAGAGAATTATGTGCGTTTATTTTCGCACGCTCATTCTAATAACTTATTTATCTAAATCATAAAATGACTCCCTTTTGCTCATAGGCTTTACTATGAAAGGCAAATTAGATCTCACATTTCAATTTTTTTGGCTATTACGGTGTATAAGACGAACTTGTGAATATAATTTTCCCCTCCGTTGATTGATTGATTGCAGAAGGCGCGGGCAGCGGCAGAAGCAGCATGACTAGGGCATCAGCAACAACTCAAGGGGGCGTAAAGACTCGTCCTCGCCCTTCGCCCCCTTTTCTTGGCCGCTCCTTCAACTCGGCACATGATCACCATAAAATTGGAGTTTGTTAGTCGGTAAGCATCCCATTTCATTGATTCGTTTTGTTTCTTTATTTCAATTTTTGTTGTTTACTTTTAGAAAGCAATGGCGCCGAGTGAGCATCATTGTCATGAGGCAAGTGCCTCTGGCGCAGCAGCTGAAATCCTCATCCATCTGATAGATACGCCTGCATCTAAGCCTCCACCCCAGGAAGAAGTGTTACTGGTCACGTGGCAACAGAAATGGACTCTGATGGCGTTGCAGCTCTGGAATTCCCTTCCTCGGATTATAATTGCCATTAGTCTGCTTCAGGTAAGGATTCCTAAATGCTTTTGGATTACCCTCCCCTCTTGACTCTGAATGTGTGTGTGTAGGTGTGGGTGTTGGTGCTCCTGGGTGATTGGGGTGCCCACTGGTTGATGTTTGACCCAGCAGAGCAGCATCAACCCTGGCGATTGATTAGTTACATGGCTGTCCACACGGGAGCTACTCATTTGGCGCTTAATCTACTCATTCAGTGTCTACTCGCCTGGCCACTTGAGATGGAACAACCGCCAATAAGAGTAGCGATGCTCTACTTTGCTGGAGGTCTTGCAGGTATAAATTAATTCATTCATCTTTGAGATACACTCTTATAAGCATTTATTTCTACCAGAAAAGTTTTTATGTTTTTTTTTTATAAACATGAACGAAAGTGGCAAGTAAAATCTTTGGGCAATTACAGAGTGACAATTATTGAACTATATGAAATTCTTTCTGAACCGTTTGCGTGAAGAAATTCAAATATCGAGATTGACCGCAGGTTATGATTGGAGTTGGTACGCATATCCTCACGCAACTCGTTGGCCATATTCTGCCATATAGCTATATGTCCGCCATATTCTTCGGATCTGAATACATGTGACTCATTTTTGTTGGGCTATATTAAAGCGAAAGTGTACAGATAAACCATTGTTGACCTGAAAACTGCCATTCAGGATGTCATCGATAGCATCCATGTACCATTTGTAGTCATTTAGCAGGTCATGCAGAATTTTGAGAAAATCCGCTGCGCCACATCATAGCCTTTGATGGCAGGCATATCGAACATGTAATAACCAAAATCCGAATATCTGTAGTGACGTTTACATGTTGAATAAAGTTTGTGCACTCAGTAGTTTTTGAATAATTTACATTTTATTTTATATAGTTCAATAATGAATTTACAGGCGTTGCTTTGGAATTCTTCAAGGAAGGGGGGGGGTTATCGGTGGGATGAAGGAAAATAGGAGTATCTTCCCCCTCTTTTTTTCCACGTGTCTATATGTTGATTGTGTTTTTAGGTTCCATAGGCACCGCAGTTTTAGAGCCTGGAGTTAGCGTGATGGGAGCTTCCGCTGGTGTTTATGCTCTGCTCATCTCGCATCTGGCGCATCTTGCTCTAGTAAGTGAGAGAGAAAATACAAATCACAATTGCCCTTTATTTGAAATTGATTTTTCATTAATCACACGCTGTTAGTTGAAAAAAAAGTAGGTTAAAATAGAGCGTTTAGATGCTAATCGGTCACGTCACCATTTCTGATTGATTTTATGCTCTTTTGATTTTCATTTTCGAAATTTCCACTTTTGTTGTCTATAATTGATTGTAATTTTTGTGATATATAAACAAAATGTGATTTATTTGTTTTGTGAATAGAATTGGCCCTCGGTGTCGTATCGAGTGTATAGAGCAGGAGCTGTTCTAGTTCTGGTGGTGGCGGATATAGCAGCATCCCTTTACCATCACTTCTGGTTGGGTAACGCCTGTCCGCGTGTGGGATGGGCTGCGCATTCATGCGGGGCATTTTCCGGCCTCTTGGTTGGCATCCTCATTTATAGGTGAGTGAATTGTAATCACCTGGTGACGTAGACACATGGCCGCAACGCTTGTTCTCATTGGCGTAGACAGTGACAGCTAAGAAAATACAATTATCTTAATGAAAGTCAGCTAGCTCGACTCAAATACATCAGATTACAATTTCTTCAATAAAAGAAAAGATATTCATCTCGAATTTACGTACCGTTATTTTTCATATTTCTCGGCCGTAACGGTATTTATTTCTTATAGGAATTTATGCTAAAGAATACGCAAAATTAATTCCTTCCTTTTGAAATTCCCGCCGATACGAATAAATCGCGGGGAAGTTTGCAACTGTCAACTATTTGATATACACGCGAAGATATAACGTAGATCGTCTAATGCACTGCACTGTATTTTCTATTATTGTACTTTATTGTTGAGTTATATCTCGATGGTTTAAACTTCATATTTTATAAAGTTTTATTTTTTTTTTTAAACTTTGAGACAATGTCAAAGATTTTTTTATGAAGAGTTGAGAATTAGAAGGGGTCTATGAACCATTTTTTTTTTTTTTTGTATGCCATTATAACCGTTATGTAGCGATTATTATGCATAACGACGTAAATGGCGATTGTCCATAGACCAAGGGCGGATCCAGAGGTGTTTCTCGGGGGAGGGGGGGTAACCTGGTGTGACTGGTCGCACAGCATACAATTTTTTTCTTAATTTCGGTAATTTAACGGCGCATTCTGTATTTGTTTGCCAAAATATAAATACAAATCAAATTTTTAAGTGTTAATATTTAAAATTTTATATTAAAAATAAATTTTTTTGCGAAAAAAAGTATTTTTTTTTCAAATCTTGGTGGGGGGGGTAATTACCATTCCCCCCCCCCCCCCCCTTGTATCCGCCCTTGCCTTAGACCCCTTCTAATTCTCAATTTTTAACACCGTCACGTTTTTTGACATTACAATGTTCCGTGTATTGTCAGTCTATCTAAACCAGAGTTGGGATTTATATACAGTATGATTTTGTAGTTTTATACAAAAATCGAGGATAAAATTGTATAAAACATTATTAAGTTGATACTGGCGACCGTTAGCACTAGTTGAAACATTTTCATATAGTAAATATCATTATACACTAGGCTATTTATTTCAATTTATTTATTTATTTATTTTATTTTTATTTTTTTTATTTTTTTTAATTTTTAATTTTTAATTATTATTATTATTAAATTGAAACAACCAACCTAGTGTATAATTTATATTTCTTATATGTATAAAACGTATAAAATATATTGTACAAAACGTGAATGCGCATGCGCAAACCCGACGAGAAAGGAAATTTAAATAAAATTCATTTATCTTTTAAGAAGTTTTATCTGTAATAGTTTTATCCATGTATAAAACCGTGTATTATACTCGGCGGGATAAAACTTGCCAACTCTGAGTGTTGTTAGTCCCGCCAAATTTTTAAATTTTGTCTACCCATACGCAATTTGGCCAACACTGTCCCTGGCGTCCTCTTCCAAACTATTGCAAGTTCTGGTCTCTTTTAAAGCTTTTTTTTTTTTTTCTTTTTAGACAAAACGACCCCGTCAAGCCCCTGGCTTCGAGCTACATCAAATCTGTTCGGCTGTTGGCGTTGTTTTTATTAGCTGCTGCAATGGGAGCTGCGGTCACCAAATGTGCGCATTAAAGCAAGAAGCACTCACCAAAAGACTTAATGCCCCTCTCTGCTTGTAAATAATCATCATCATTTATATATATACTGTATCTAGTAATCACGAAATTCTTTGATGAAGAAAAAGAAAAAAAAAATTGAAAATAATCTCGTATTCAAATTCAAGACTAGAAAAAGAGTAAATAATGTCTCTTAGAAGAAGATTTGTTTCGGTTTCATTTTAAATTTAAATAAAATTAATTTTTTCTTTTTTTATGAAACATTTAATTTGTCAAAAATGACGTCTTGTCTTGTTGAATGATGACGTGTGAATGCGTCACCACTTGTGCTCAATTTATAAAGCTCAAAAAAGATCATGCAGTTAGGGCATAGGGAAGAATTTTATTTGGTGGAAGCCGCAAGCAAAGTAGTGCCAATCAATTTCACTTGTTCATTAGCACCGAAACGTTGACGAGTGGCGGCTAACTTTTTTTTTTTTTATTAGAGAAATTATAAGAGGACACGCGAGTGTATAGTATATTAAATTTTGATTTAGCAAAATACAAAGAATCATTTTGTGCTACAAGTATCGTTTCTTGGTCTAAAATATGCATTCCTAGGCAATTAGAGAGGAAGTCATCTCTTGACTCGGTAAAAACACAAATTTGCAATTGCAAATATTTCCCAGAAATTAGGGAGATTTATACAAATGTAAATAAAAATACAGTAAGACCCCCTCTTAACCGGCCTGGTCGAGACCTAGACCCCTGGCCGGTTAATCTGAAGTTTCGGTGGTGAAAAATTGATTCATTTTCGTTTTCCTGTTTAAGAGATCTCAAGCCTCTATAGTAGAACAAAAAAAGACTGGGAAGCAAGCGAGTAAACAAACTACTACCCCACCATCTGAACGAACATATTGCACCAGGCAGTTTAAATATTATACAAAAAACAAGTAATCTATATATGGACCCTGTTATGCAATAGTGTGTCAAGCGGCAGCTATCGAGTTTTGAAAAAATTAACATTAAAGTTTTTTGTTTTATTGGATTATATATAATTTTTTTTGTCTATTGTGCATGTAACATTAAATATAAATTTTTTTAGGACATATTTCATAAAAAATACTATTAATTATAGCATTTGAAACAATATTCCGTGCTTAACTCAATTTTTAATTTTCTGGCACTTGACACACTAATGCATAACAGGGTCCATATAATATATGTAATGATAAAAAGAATATATGTAATTTATAATATTAATGGGATATGCCGGTTAACCCGAGGCCGGATAAGAGGGGTTTTGCTGTAATATAATAATTACTTGCTCAAATGTTGTAATATACAGTAGATTGACTTTCCTTTCCGTAAATTTAAATAAATCTAAAACATAAGATAGATATTTAGAATTTTTTTTTATTATCCAATTTGATGAATATAGAAAAATAAAAGGAACACCAATCTATCCCTCCATCCTTTAAAAATAATAATAAAGGCCACATACACACGGAAGTACAAAATATATGACACATCAAATATCAATTGTGCCTTGAAACAATCTCTTGATGTCCAAAGAATAAAAATTAACGTTAAATTATTATTGCTTTGATATTTTAATCTCGAAATTGAGCCAGCGGAAGGGCGGATTGTGCATCGTTTTGCTATGAAATGTAATACCCGGCAAAAGAGGCCCACCCACATGGACATTACAGATATAACTTTGAAGTTTCGAAATTTCGACTGAAAATCCGAAAATTGTCATTAAGTTTAGTTGGGTTATAAAGCGACCATAATTTTGGATAACGAGATGTCACTTGCGATGACAACTGACATTCTAGCCTCAAAATGCCCCTGGAAGGGCCAGAGATTCCTCCACTGGGCGCTTAATTATACTGAATTTGCCCCACAGAGAGGCATTCCAGGACCATATACCTGGCATTTTGAGGCTAGAATGTCAGTTGTCATCGCAAATGACATCTCGTTATCCAAAATTACGGTCGCTTTTTAACCCAACTAAACCTAATGACAATTTTGGGATTTTCAGTTGAAACTTTGAGGTAAAAATTCCCACAGAAGATATTGTCCGTTTTCAGGGGCGCCGGAACGAATTTGAATCAGGGGGGGGGGCAAATTTTTTTTTTAGAAAATTAAAATAATTTAATATGTTCAAATAGTATAAAACAAATCTACTATAAAGCTTTAAAAATCTTAAAATCACATATAAAACTACTATATAGCCTAAAAAAATTTTTAAATTTTATTAAAATTGTGATTTTATTTAAAATTTTTAAAGCTTTATAGCAGATTTGTTTTATACTATTTGGAAGGAAATAAATATTTTTAATTTTCTTATTTTAATTCAATATAAAATGTTTTTAGAAATTAGAAATACAATAGGGTCTATCTTAATTTTCAAAAGTAAAAATGTTAACATTTTTACAAATAAATGAAATAAAAGAAGACATATTGCCCCCTCTGCCCCCTCCTATAGAGTGCCAGGGGGGGGGGCAATGTACCCTTGCCCCCCACCCCCCGCCTCCCACCCCTCCAGTTCCAGCGCCTATGTCCGCTTTGAAAAAAAAATTTTTTATATCTGTAATGTCCATGTGGGTGGCCCACTTTTGGCGGGTATTACATTTCGCTCCGAAAAAAGTGGCAAAACGACCCACCCTATTGTGCATCGCCCACTGACGATGGCTGGATTTTCAAAAAAGGAAATGTCTTTTCTAAAATTTAATTTTAAATTAAGGGGCTTTAGGAGGCAAAGCTGTTCGCATGTTTTTGCCAAGAGATGGCATTACTGGTAGCTACATTCAAGATTTTTTTTTTTTTTTTTTTTTAATAAGATTTAAACTTTCGACCGTTGGTTCTCGTTGAAACATTTTGTAAATTAAAATTAAATATACAAATTAAACACTAGGTTATTTGTTTCAAAGGTTTTATTAATTAGAATGTAATCACTTCTGATGATGACAAGGAATTGTCGAAATACGTATTAAGTGTTAATTTTTAATTAATAAAACCTTTGAAACAAATAACCTAGTGTTTAATTTGTATATTTAATTTTAATTTACATTCAAGACTATATTAAAACTGATGCATTTGGTTGGTTTTCATTGATCTTTTAATAAAGAATAGTTTATAAATATTATTATATATCATTTATAACAGCATAGAAATATAAATATAGTTTATAAGTGATCTGATAATACCGGCTGCTAGATTGGCATGCCATCTTTTGCAAGACTGCTGAACTATTTAGTCGATTTAAATACCTAAATTTGTTTTTTACTTTGTCACCCATTTATTTAATTATTTTAGGTTGGATATTCATTTTTTGATTTAAAGAAAAATTAAAATTTTCATAATAGAACGTTTATTTTCTGCATTTTTATTATTTTTTAATTTATCAAAATTTAAAAAAAAGCTTTCTATTAAGTAAAATGCTCACGAATTTAATTCATTAAAAAAAAACTGCATTAAAAAATGCTTTAAGATGCCTCAATAATTTCGGACCAAAGATTTAATGAGGCCTCCTGAAGCCCCTTAAGAAAATGAAATGAAGGAAGCCAATTGGTTGAGTCTTTCTCTTATCTGAGGAAGGCTCGAAACGTCTTTGGCTGCCTTAATTTGAATCAGAAATGGGCAAAAACGCTATCAAGTTGGATTTAAATCTCTAAATCTGATCCGATTTTGGATTGGGATTTAAATTCTCTCCAAGGATCTTTTCTCAAGGGAGAAATTATTATTCTTTCAAAATTGGATCCGATTAGAGATTTATTTTTTTTTTTAGTGGATGCCCCTTAATATTTTTATTTTCTACTTAAAATAAAAGGAAAAAAGTAAAAGAAAGTCTGAGAGTAAATCAAATACATGCTAGATGATAAAATCGCTCAAATTAATAAGAAATTCGCTTATCGTATTTAATATCGTATGTGATTATATATTAAATTAAAAAAAAAACCTCTTTTATCTACAATACATTAGATGCCATGCTTATATACATGTACATCTACTACTGTACGTATATCTATCTCTCTAGCTAATCACTTTTTATAAAATTTCTTAATATAATAAATATCCTCTAGACGCAGACAAATGTGAATCCAAATTCGTAAGAAAAATAAGCCAAAAATTTATTTGGCAACCACAGGGGCACAGAATATAAAAACATTACTTCTATCGTTGACTGGGACGGCAGTGGCGGATTTCTAAATAATCCAAAGAGTAAATCAAATACATGCTACGACTGCAAAAGGCGAAAGTTTTTTAAACTATGTTATATTAATAATTAGAACCCGGATGTTCATGCACAAACTTTAAAATATGCATGCATTAATGCGCTATGCACTATGAAGGTGAAAAACAGTAAATATATGCTCTATTACAAATTGGGACGCATTTTTTTTATATTTTTATAAAAATGAACAACAAAGGACCAATTTTCTTTGTTTAAGAGGGAACAGGAGCGAAGATGTTTTTCCCGATAAGATGGCGTAGTGTGCCATAAAAAGTATGCCCAAAAAATCAAAAATTTGCCAAGAGATGTCAGAATATTTAATGCATTTGGTTGATTTCCATTGATCTTTTAATAATAAATACTTTATAAATGTTATTATATATTATGTATCTTTTAGAAAAGCATAAA
Organism: Euborellia annulipes; assembly: GCA_023213315.1. Taxonomy (NCBI): domain Eukaryota; kingdom Metazoa; phylum Arthropoda; class Insecta; order Dermaptera; family Anisolabididae; genus Euborellia; species Euborellia annulipes. The sequence continues at coordinate 8,941 of JAKCPI010021420.1, forward strand.
AATATATAAATATAGATCAGATATAGGCTAATACTATATCGGCTGTTAGACTAGCCTGCTATCTATTGCAAAAATGCTCAACTAATTTGACATTTGATTTTTAAATAAATCATCTAAGCTTATTTTAAAAATTTCTTAATTAATATGTGATTAATAATAACAATAAATTCATTTTTAAATAAAAAAAAATTAAAAGATTATTGGGACAGATTGTTTTTTTGTATTTGCTTGATAACAAAAACATTAATTACGATAATTTTTTAATAAGTCATTAAACAAATTATAGCTCGATGTCCCAATAATCTCTTATGAATTTAATTCATTTAAAAAAAAAACCGCATTGAAAAATTCCTTATAATAGTCTAGTTTTTTTTTTATGTACGTTTAGACGTCGCTCCTGAACCCCCTTAAGGACATGCGTTTATCTGAGAACACGTTCTCGAACGGAGAAAATTTTTGAAGTGACAGTCGCATACTTGAAAGAAGAAATTGAGGTTGAAATGTTGATCTTTTGCATTTCCACCCTGTAAAGCGCGAAAATTTGAAAATATTAAAAATAATTTTGAATTTTTGTCACATACTTTTTAAAAGCAACTAAACAAAAATATTCAAAATATGCTTTGTTCTTTATAAAAAATGCTAAAATTAGCATGAAAAAGAAGGTTCTTTTGGTTAAGAATTGGCAAACGATGCATTGTGCATGGAATTTGTTCAAAACATGCACATATGCTCGGAACAATCGATTACTCATGAAATGGATAACTGCAAAGTTTCAGCTGCATTTGCATCAACATCCGGGCTCTAGTTATAATAATGAGTTTTTATATTCTATTGGAATAACCATAACCTTTGAATACCCCCTCCGTTCCTTTATCATTTAAGTATTTGAAAAGGTTAAATGGCAATCATAATAAAATAATAATTAGAAAATTTACGAATTTGGAATAAATAAATAAATAAAGAATATAAACCAAAAGTGTTCGAGAATTAATTCAAATTCTGTTATACTCAATATTGCATTATAGAAAAACTATTAATATTAATAACAAAAAAAATCATTTAAATCAGGAATCGGCAATCTTCTCAACTCAACTACCTGTTATAGGCTAAAATATATATTTTTTTTTCAAAGATTGCCGATCCCTATCCTAAACAAAAAAATTTATTAGAAATGTTCTTTCCTTTTTGATATCTCTCTTTAAGAAAAAAAAAAGAATTTTATTAAAGGCGCTTTTTTATTCCAAGCCAAAAAAAATCTTGTTGAATTTTGTGTAAAAAAAAAATAAAATAAATTTGAAAAGTGTCCATTTTGTTTTTGTTTTTTTTTTTTTGAGCTAGTTAATTCACATTTTGATATTTGGACACAAATCCATATAATTTTAATCAATTTAATACAATTTTAATAAAACAAAGACAAAAATGTTGAAATTTTATTTATTAACGCGAAATTTCTTAAATTTTAAAATAATTCAGTTTTTCTCTGTCTATTTTATTGGAAATTCTTATAAAAAAAAATTTTTTAATTAATATCCAACAAAACATATTTGATTTGTCCTTCAAATTGAAAATCGACATATTTTTCTTGATTTCATTTAAATTGTATTAAAATGATTTGTATTTGTGTTAAATTTACTTGGAAATGTATTTTCAAAGTTAAAAATGAATCAAGTTCCTCAGATAAAGTTTTCTTTTCAAAGTGAATAAATACAGCTGCAGAAATAGTGACTGAAACGTTGAAATTATTTTTGAATTTTTTTTTTTTTTTGAACCCTGCCTCATTGTTTTGAATTTAAATAAATATTTTTAGTTATAATAGATGTTTATTTGGTAAAAAATATTTGAGGGTAATTTAGTTTTTTTATTTAATGAAAAAAAATAGATAATTATAAAATAAACCACAATTAATGGCAAAAATTTATTAAAAAAAATACTCCTGACCCTAAGGGGTAGCTACTAGGCAAGGTTTTTATTATTTATTTCTATCAAAACCTTTTAAAAATCTAAAAATAATTTTATTTTTATGAAGAAAATAAGAAAAATGGATCTTTTTTCGGTCAATCCTTATTTAATGTAATCAAAAGTGACGTTTCAATTCTAGATTGAAATTATCTTCAGATTATTTTATTTTTATGACAATATTTTGTCCTCTTCTGTCCTGACCATCCTGTAAATAGGAGATTTTTCTCTTTGATTTTTGTTCTTTTAAATTTCTTAATAATTTTCCCCATTTGAATATTCATCCCCCCCCCTGATAACCCAAATCGCCTACTTTGGGGCGATCGACCCCAGGTCGGGAACAATTGAATTAGAGTATCATTAAGGTAGATTAGAACAGGTCTTCTTAAGAAGAAACAAAAATGTTACGTTATTTTTGACACGCTGTGCATATTCAGCGCATCCTTTACACACCTCTCAGTAAGGAAAAAGATTAAAGGTGTATCAATAAAGTAGCCTAATATTTGCTTCTTGTGATTTTATTAGTGTCTAAATAGAGAAAGAATTAGGTACAGTACAGGTGCAAATCAATAGTTTTAATCTCGAAAGCTTTTTAATAGAGTGAAGAACGAATAGGCAGTTTGTAGAGACTGAAAAGAAAAATCAATTTGAAGAAGAGAAATCGTTTAAAAGAGATAGTAAAAGGAAGATCTTACAGCAGAATAAAGATCAAAGCAGATCTCTCCAACAAAATATCCTCGAACATTCTCGTATTTCTGTGCCCGGTGAATGATAAATTTTACAATTTTAGCGAAAACATTATCCCCATCAGTCCATGAAGAGGAATAGGCATTCTGGGCAATGCCTTCGCTCTAGAAAAAAAAAATATTTTTATTATGGCCCAATACATTTGCAAAATACGCGTAGACTGTGCCAAAAAAATTGGGTAAAATCGCAAGTGGAATTATATAATTACAAAAATTTTATTTAAAACGAAGACATTTTCAATTAAATTATTTTTAACAAAGTGGTGTGAATGGTTGCACAGCACACAACTCATATATTCGGTAATCGAAAGTTGTGTACTGTGCAGTCACACCAGATCTTTTGGGTCGAGATATATTTAGAGTTTCCCAGAGCACCTTAGTTTCAAACTTGAATTTTAAATGTTGACTGCTTGAAATAAACTATGGTTATTTTTCAAAATTTTAATCTCATATTTGGACATTTTATACCCAATAGAGAATTCTAAATAAATAAATAAATTATAAGAACTGGAAGAAATTTTTTAAAATGTGTAAAAAGTTGCAAAGGGTAACTCATTTTGAATCGAAATTAACATTCAAATCCCCATATGGGGATTTAACATTGGAAGAAAGAGCCCGAAAATGAATTTGAAAAATCTGAAATACATACAGTAAAGTGTATTTGAAACAATTTTCAAGAAAAATTTTACTGATATACTTTTTAAAGAGTATCTAAAAAATAGATGATTTATGAATTGAATCGGTTATTTCAAAAACAACAGGAGTCAACAAATTAAAATCTTTCAGAAATCAAGAAAAACTATTTCATTCATAGATAAACGAGTTTTAAAGGGCTTTTTTGAGCTCAATATAGTATTTGTGGTTTAAAAGATTGAAATGTCGAATAACCTTCACACTTTATCAATATTAATAATGAAAAAAATTATAAAAACTGTTCTTGACTTATGCTGTTTTAGCAAAAATCACGGTTAGTGGTTCATAATTTAAATATTAAACATATTTTTTTATTGCTTATTATTTAAAATTACACTTAAATAGTTAACATTAACTTATTAAAATGTTTTAATTATTCATGTTTTATAATATACTTTATGGTGAAATATATTTATTATTTTATGTATTACTCTACGAGGAGAGGGAATTGCTGTGACATCATCTTGTGGAAGGGACGTAAAGAAGGTTCCCTCTCAGTGATGCATTCTTCGAAAGGAGTCGGTGCTGAGAGAGTCCCTCCTCAACTAGGACATCCTCCCTAGCATAGAAGATGTTGGATATTTGAAAAAAATGTGACTTAAGTGGTTTTCGAAATGACCGATTCAAAAATTAATCAAAATCTGAGTGGATTTTGAGAAAATCGAAAAAAAATTGAAAAAGTGCATCAGTAAAGTACTAGTACTCTTTGACCAATTTTGTTCAAAAGCTTATTTTCACGTCTCAAGAAAGTGCCTTAAACTTAAATATTAAATTTCAGCTTTGTAACTCTTTTCATTCTTGAGATATATATCAAAACGTATATTTCCATTAAAATCTCGACATCGAATTTTTGTCATAAATGCAATACTTTCTTCTTATTTATGAACATATATAGTAATAAAAATTTCTTACCAAAGTAATCAGTTTTGTTGAGAAATAACAATACAAAATGGGATCGTATTGTTTAATGATGATCCCATAAAAGCTGATGATATCGTGACTTGTGAGTTCCATCTAAAATAAAGATTGATTTACATATTTGTTCTTATTTAATTTAATGAAATTTTGATATAAATCCTTACAGTTGCTGCATGATACATGTAAAGGCATAAAATTAAAGTTAAGCAAACCCAACGAACAGAGACATAGGGCATCATGACGTCTCTTAGATTGTGACATGTCCTAAAAAACAAATAAATCATCACTACAAAAAAGAAATAGGCTATAGAAGGTGTATATGACAAAATTGAAATTTAATATATATGATTAATTATAAAAGAATAATTGTGAGATTCAATTTATCAATTTTTAACTTTAATTATCTATATCTACATTATATTTTATTAATTTTACAATTTTATTATTAAATACAAATTCTACCTGTCTGTCTGTTTGTAACGCATATACTCCGAAACTACCCACACAGCACAAAATATTGCTGGAATGTTGCAAGAATATTATTTCAAAACATTCGGAATATTGCACTAAATATTCTTGGAGCATTCCTGCAACAAACGCGGCAAAAACATAGGAATGTTGCTGGTATTCTCCAAGAATATTTAGTGCAATATTCCGAATGTTTTGAAATAATATTCCTGCAACATCCTATGTCCGCGATTTTTTTTATTCAAGGAAAAATATTGCCACAATATTGTACAGCAATGTTGCCAACAATAATATACAATAATATACCAGTAATATTTTATTTGCATTATTTCACATATAATATTGGTTGAATATTATCACAATATTTCAAATAAATTTGTTGAACAGATTATTGAAAATGTTTTTCCAGGGGGGGGGGGGGATATTATAATAATTTATTTTTTGATTCCATTTTTCCCCTTACCTCTTTTTGAGACTTTTGGGGTATACAACAATGGAAAAAATTATTTCTGCGATATTGCCACACTGTTGTAAGATAGGAAGATTCCTGCAACATTCCAGCAATATTTTGTACTGTGTGGGTACTGGACGGATTTTCATGGAGTTTTTTTTTTATAGATAGAGAATTTTCCGGGTGTGGTTTTAGGCTATCATTATGTTAAATTAGGGATAGGGGACCCTGGTTTTAGGGGTTTCACAATACTAGAATTTTTCAATTATGGTAACCGACTTATATGTCAAATTTCCAGGAAGTAGATCAAATAGAGCATGACAGACAGACATTTGACAAGATTATTAATTAAATAAAAAGATAAACTGACTTGAGTATATTTTGATGATAGACGATAGCCTCAAAGAGCATTTTCCTCGTTTCTCTTTTCAATTCCAATTCATTATACTCTTGAGTGTTTTTATTAAATTTCTCAATTGCATGTTCTTTGATATTCTCAAGAGTGTATCCAAGCAATCTCAATTGTCTATTGATGTCCATTAATACTCCCCAATAGAATAAATTGCCTAAATGACTGGCTGCAACAGTCTTTAAATTCAAAAAGTTAAAGAAAAAAAAGAAAGGAAAAACTAATATGAACAAGAAAAGACAAACCTTTAAGCATAAAAATGTTACGATAAAAAAAGCAATATCAAAATTCTTTCTGATTGTGATATCCCAAGGGATATACATATCGACATACATGCCGAACTCATCTGTGCGCTGATAAAATACCTAAATAAAAACAATAGAATAGAATAATTAGATAAAATCTCTCTTATCCGGCCTCGGATTAACCGGCCATTTAAATGGGGTCTTACTCTCTCGATCTTATACAGTATGTAAGAAATCAAAGAAAGTCGAAGTGTGTTACGATGGCAGGCCAATAAGTCCGTGACTTTTTGAATTTCCCGCCTCTTAACTGAAATGGCAACACTGCTCCTGTCAGCAGTCAACTATCAGCTGACTCCTGTCGAAATTTGAATTAGCTGGGTCTTTTAGTTTTTGTTTGACATCCATTAATAGCGGACTCCCTCGTGATTTGAGAAGAAAATGGGAAAAAAGTGAATCGATGAATTGGGATACGAATTGCTCCATCACCCGCCCTATTCTCCGGATTCAGCCCCAAGTGACTATTTCTTGTTTCCACTCCTGAAAAAATGGCTCGGCGGAAGGAGATTTGACTCCAAAGATGATAGACAAATCTTATTTTTTGGAAGAGATAAAAACAATTGGAGAAGCCTTGGACAAAGTGTATAGAGCTCAAAGGAGACTACGTTGAAAAATAAAATAATTTTTTATCCAAAAACCTGTGTTTCATTTAAAAAGTCACGGACTTATTGACCTGCCCTCGTATTTTAAAATTTCACCCCGCTGAATGTTTGGTTCAATTGGATATTGAGGGCAAGTTGCTTCAGTTCTAAGCAAATAGCAAATAATAATAAATATTAAATGGGCCTGTAAAATTCAGAGGTCTCAAAAAAAAATCTATAAAATTCAAAATAGAGCACATTTTCGATTAAAATTGAATTTTCTCTATAATATCTCTAAAACTAGAGCTGATGGAGCAAAACTGATGGCATTTTTAGAATAAGAAAAACATAGCACTAAATGCAATTAATGTTTGCCTATGTAATATTTAAATTACTGTTTATTTCAATCAAATTCACTTTTTTGACAATTATATACAGAAAATTATTTTGGAAATATTTATTCTAGCCTTGTTCGGGGGGCTTTGCCCTCTTAGAGCGGGGGGTGGGGGATGTAGTTCCTTGAATCGACCAAGGTAGCGCCACCATTGAGGCTGAGCAAGGGCTAGATCCAAAGCACAGAGAGTTGCCTCTCCATTCTCACTTATTCACCTGTAGAGTGCAGATAGAGTGCTATTCAGTCAACATTTCTAGTCTAGTTTATTCCCTGTTTCTAGTTCTCCTGAGTTGTTCGCTTGATCGACATCATCATCTCTAGAGCACGTGATTTTGTTTATCGAAGTTTCGAATAAAAGTAAGTAGTCTACGATTTTGAAATAAATTCATTTTATATATGAACAGAGTGCCAAAATTAAAACACACACACACACATTAATTATAAATCCATTTATGTTTTTATCCCATTTCTTTTATTTTACTAAAATTAAATTTTATCAACTTTAAAATAAAGTTTATATTTAAATATTTTTATTAATATCACGTTTCATGGCACTCCGAGAACTGAAATAATTAATTTACTTTTCAAAAAATTAAAACACAAGGTCATATGTTTCAATATACATGTATTATGAATTGGTACAAACACTTGATACATATTTCGATACTAATACAAATAAAATTGGAATCAATTGTTTATAATAATTGCCCTACGTATATTGGAACATATAACCTTGTGTTTTTAATTTTGAATTATTTAATTAAACAACGTCATCAGTTTAATTTAATTTATTTTTCATATTAGGCTACCCAGGTAGAAATTCAACCTTAAAACTAGCTAATATTAAGCTAATTTTCTAAGTTTAAGCTTAAAATTAGCTAACTAAATTAGCTTAGTTTAAGGTTGTTTTGTAACGCTTTGCATAGCTAGCAGTAAGCTTACCGAATTAGCTTAAAATTAGCTAAAAAAACTAGCTAAAAATAAGGTTGTTTTGTTAGCTTAAAATAAGCTTGAAATTAGCTTAAAATAAGCTTAAAATTAGCTAACAAAACTAGCTAAGGGCAAGGTTGTTTTGTTAGCTTAAAATAAGCTTAAAATTAGCTAACAAAACTAGCTAAGGGCAAGGTTGTTTTGTTAGCTTAAAATAAGCTTGGAATTAGCTAACAAAACTAGCTAAGGGCAAGGTATGGTATTTTGAGTTAAAAAAAAAGTATTTGCAAAAAATAAAATTTTTATTTAAAATGTTTTTCCAACACAAACAAAAGATATAAAATACATATATATGGACCATTTATTTTGAAAGTGGTGTAAGTCCACTTTTTACAAAAAATGAGAAATCACATAATTTATCAATATATATTTATTTTTAAAACATGCAGTTAATAAATCACCATGTTATATTCTTTATGAAACCAAGCACTTAGCACTGGACCTAAAAATCTAAAAAAAAATATTTAATCATTTAAGCTTATTTCTTATTTATTTTATATGTAATAAATATACTTACATAAATGATGAATAGCGTCTTTCGGGGGGGGGGGGGGGGCAAAAGAGATATTTAAAAAATTAGTTTGCACCCCTCGAATTTTTAAAACACAAATTTAAATTCTAAAAAAAAATTCACGTTGCTATCATGCCTCATGTGCAGGCTCAACTAACCTGACTAAAGCTGCCTGTATGTCCACTCTAACTGTAAATTCTTTTGTTTACAAATGCTTCCTTTTTGGGTTTTTCCAGGTAGGCAGGGGGTCTTTTTTTTAAATTATAAATAAAAGAGTTAAAATTCAAGAATAATATTAGATTACTATTTACACTCATTCTAAGTAATTAAAAAATTTATTATTTAAATTTTATTTAATATACTGATACTCTGCCAAATTTATATTTATTAAGAATAATTATTCAAAATGATTTTTCTCAAATTAAAAATTTTTTTATATACATTATGGGGGGGGGGGGGAGGGGGTTTGCCTGCGGCCCTGGTCAGTACCTTAAGATAAAAGTAATTACTTATTCGAATACAATACAACCTTATAGTATCAATGGAATGTAAGGTTGCTTTAAGCTAGATATCCAAGATAAAAACGAACCTTGAAAATAGCTTAGAAAACTAGCTAAAAACAAGCTAATAATAAGCTAAAAACAAGCTAATAATAAGCTAAAAATAAGATAGCAGCAACCTAAGGAAACTAGCTAATAACAAGCTAATAATAAGCTAGAAATAAGCTTAAAAAACTATCTTAGATTCTAAGCTTAAATAAAGCTAATTTCAAGCTAATAACTTGTCCGACTAAGATAAATTTCTACCTGGGCTATTTAAAGTCTTTTTAACAATTATTTCCACAGCTTCATTTTGTCGATAAATCAAATAATAATAAATTTTTAAGAACCGATGAATATTTATGTAGGTAAAAACGACGAATCTGCACAAAGTTTAGAAATATTAAAAATATTCCTACATGGCAAATATGTATAAATTTGGCAACAGTGGATTTTTTCGATACTATTAAATTATATTTAAAAAAAATACTCTAGAAATATCAGACGATATTTTTCAAAAAAGAAGAATATGATATTCATACTATTCTACTAATCTTTTGTAACTACAAACCAAAACAATAGATTATTCTTTGGCAAAATTTTTTTTTTTTAAATTTAAGCCCTTAAAGGCCTTCAAATATTTCTATAGAAAAAAGAGACAAAGAAAACGAACAGGTCAAAGTCTAAAGAGAATTTTTTTCTATTGAAATTCAATCTTGCCGTTCTTCAAATCTTCTTTTAATTTTTTTAAAATAAAATTTGAATTTCTGTTTTATTCTACATCAAAAATTGTTTCAATTTATATTTAAATTGAAGTTTTTAAAAGTTTTTTTATTTTTTTGCTATACTCTTATAAGTAGAAATTAAACTTTCGACCGTAGGTTCTCGCTGGAACATTTTGTAAATTATAATAATTAAATATAAAAATTAAACACTTGGTTATTTGTTTCAAAAGTTTCATTAATTAAAAATTTTAACTTGAAATACAGTATTTCTATAAATGTGTTATAGAAACATACTTATAGTTGGTACCACAAGCGGTTCCAGGGGGGGGGGCCCAGAGGGGCCCTGCCCCCCCCCCCCATTGGTCAACAAAAATTCAAAAGTTTTATTTAACATTTTAAAACTAAACAAAAAAATTATAAATTTTTCACGTCTCAGGATAGAAAAACGCAAATTTCAATGCCTAATTTTCAAAAATTTTTCCATACCCCCTAGGGTTAGCCTTGTATTCCAAGGGTCGCGGGTTCGGATCCCTGACAGTTTTTAATGAATATTATGATATTATTTGGCTTTAATTTGACTACAAAAAAATTAGGATGTCGCCTAAATAGCGACGAGTGCAAAGGGGTCGCTCAAAATTTATTTTTATTTGATTCATATTAAATATTAAATAAATTTTTTCTTTTAATTAGTAAGATAATCGACAAAAATACATCACGAGATGAACAAAAAAACAGAATACTGAAAGTATAATTATCGGGATTAGATAGATGTAGACAGCCAGCAAGAGATAAAAAAACTTTATTTAATTATCGTCGACGTTTCGGAATCACAACGATCCCATCCTCAGGGCGATAAACTGTTAATGTTTCTTAGATAGATGCATTTTGGTTCATACAAAATAAATGATAAAATTTGCATATACCATTAGATGTATATGAGAATTGCCGTAGGTGCATGGGCTGTATTTTTATTTTGTGGCAAATGGGTCCGAAACGACAGCATTGGCCAAGATTAAAAGGCTGAAAATATAATTTTTTTACTAACTTGCTAATTTGCAAATTAAGGTACGATTGATTATATTTTCTCAAATATCTTACTAGTCAAAATTAAATAAGAATTTATTAAATCTTTAATATGAATATTTAAAGGTCGCTTGAAAACATCGAAAGAAATGCAGACAAACTAAAAAAAAATTTAAGGGACCTTTAAAAATTAATATTTTGGGTTGAAAATTTGAGAAACTTATTTTTTTTTTGACTATAAAATTCGACCATAACGAGAAAAAAATTAAAAAAAGAAAAAAAAAATCGATTTTTGACGAATTTGGAAATTTTTTAAAATTTTGATCGACTCTTAAAAAATTTTTTTGAGCTTATCTTTGGAGAGGTCTCTTAAAACATGATATACTAAAATATTGTCATACGAGATTGAAAAAAAAATTAGTCGGTTTTTTGCGCCATCCTATTATTCACCTTTCCTACATCATAAATTTTAGGCCATTGGCTACCAATCCAGGTGAAATAAATATTTAGAATAGGTCTAAATAGCCTTCGCTGCCGAAAAAGACCTTAAATGAATAACAAAAAAAAAAAAATTTGGGCCCCCCTTGACAAAATCCTGGGACCGCCACTGGTTGGTACCACTTCTTCTAGGGTATAGTATATAATGTTTCTACTTTTATGTATTAGAATATAATCCCATTTTATGACAAGTCAGTGGCGTAGCTACAGGAAGCAACTCGAAGATGGGGGAGGGGTGATACCCCCCTTTACCCCGTTCCTTCTCGCCCTGTACACGCACTTGTTATGACAAGTAATTGTCGAAATACGTAGTGTTAATTTTTAATTAGTAAAGTCTTTGAAAAAAATAACCTAGTGTTTAATTTTTATATTTAATTTTGAAAAGTTTTTGGTTTTAGACCTTTTTCGAAAATTGAATATCTTTACTCAGAATTTTGGAAGATTCTCGATTCTTTTACTTGGATTAGTGCCAATGTAGTCGTTTTCTCCAGTTTACATTTCATTAATTACACGTCCTCCAAGCCATCGGGCTTGTTGTAGTTGGTTGCGTTCTATACCAAGCGTCGCGGGTTCGGATCCCAGACAGTCCGATGATTTTATTAAAGCCATTTGGTTACCAAATGTGAGTGTGAGTGTGAATTGAAAAAAGTGTGTGTTTTTTTTTTTTTGAATTAAAAAAAATTGACCCTCCAAAATAATTTTTTATTTATAACGTAGAAGCAATTGAAACAAGCCGGAGCTAATTAATTTTTTTTTTACAGATCTCAACAGCATCAAAATGCCATCGCCAGCTTCTTTTTACAACTTCATCAAGAAGGAATACCAGGCCAAATTAATCGACTTTCTCTCTTCTGATTTTTCTCCGAATTCTGAAGAATATTTTGATTTCCAAAGAAAATATGTCCAGAGTCTTCCGAGTATTATAGTTGACGAATATATGAATGATTTGTTATTGCATTTAAGTGAACGAAAAAAGTCAGAGTTGATGTTAGAAACTTATAGGTTTATGCTGTCTGAAAGGACAAAGAGATTATGCCTCTATCCTTTTGATATGTCCCTTACAGATAGGCAAATGTCTTATTGTACTAATCAAGTCATGATATTAATAAAAAACAAAAAAGCAAATTTAATCCATTTGGAAGTGGATTTTGATGTAATAAGCAAAATAGAATTAAAAAAGATTTTAAAGGGAGTTCCATCTTTAAAATCGTTAACAGGAAAATCCTTATATATCGATAGACATTCTATGAAAATAATTTTAGAATATTGTCCTGGATTAGAGGAATTAAAATGGATAGTGAGAAATTTAGATTTCTTACATCTCAAAATTGATTCTTGGCCAAAACACGAATCACTTCGTGTTTTCAGAATTTATAGTTCATACACATATTTTACAATAAACTCACCTACACCAAATAAAATTTTAGAAAAATTTCCAAATTTAGAAATTTTTAAATCTAATAATAATTTTTTAAATTTAATTCTCTCTAAGCGAACTCCATCAGATTTAAAAAAATTATTAATTCATCGTTCAACAACTTTAGCCTCCATTCAACACTTGTATGAAATCTTTCCCGAGACTGACTCAATTTGTTTTTATGAGCCTGAAAATTTACTTTTTGAATTTATTCCAAGATTTATACATTTGAAACATCTTTATTTTTTTGGTTGTACCAACGTTCAATTGTTGAACGTTCTTGAAAATTGTG
>JAKCPI010021421.1:0-25611 GCA_023213315.1 Euborellia annulipes
CAAAGAGTAACATAGAATTGGCTGAATGACCACAGACAGCAATTGCCCAAACCCATGCATCCACACCATACTGATCCAGCCAAGGTGCGACTGCAACTTCCCATCCTGCTGACATGACCAATTCCATTCAAAGGAATCGCGTCTTCACCAGATTTAGATACTGCTGCACACCACGCCACAGACTGGCAATAGTTCCATATGCCTGTTTGGCATGTGATGCAGGCAGACGCGTGAAATCCACTGCTGAGGCATACTTCACCAAGAATATCAAAATCCAATTTTTGGGCAATTTCACTGTTCTTTTAAACCCTGTAGCCAATCTGTAATTAGCGGCCCATTCATTGCGGTATGCGTTGCCAATATCCGTGAACTTGAGGTATTTGTCAGACTCATAGACATTTTGATATAAGGCTTTTCAGGATGTTGTAAATTGGTCAGTGTTCTCAGTGACTGCTGAGCAATATAGGCATATTCCTCGTCCCAGATAAACAATCTTCTGCTCAGCAATTTCCTTAAAGAACACATGCACAATAGTATTTTCCCATTGCCATGGATGAACGGGTAACCAAATATACTCATCTGCATTTTTTTGCTGATCCAAAACCTTTGCAAACTCTTGCTGATCCTGTTCAGTCAACTGCTGCTGCAGGAAATCATCCGCATTTAAATGACTGGATGCGTTATGGGAAAATATGGACTGATGTACTGCAATCCACACCAGATGAATAGGTTGTGCATATTCAACCCCATATTTCAGATTATCCTGCAGATCAAAACCAACTCGAGATTTATAACAAGGATGATAGGGTGGCCATCAGATCAGATAGGTTTTCCAGCACATCATAACTATATTGTGCTGCTGGTAATGCATACTCATTCTGGCAATGTTGAGACTGCACATCATGAATAAAAGTTCGCTTCAATTCACTGATAAAACCATCAATCTGGGCTGCCTGTGGAATACTTCTGACGATCTCATCAATCACTAAATTCAACTGTGCAGCCGTTTTCTGTCCCTGATGATCTTCACGGATAACATCTGAAGCAGTCATGCGTACCAGTCCAAAACTGAGATGTCGCTGTCCTGCAGCCACGTATTTTCGAACCGAACTTACGCCCTTGTGAATTGATCACATCTCATCCATAAAAACACCATCCTCAAATTGGGCTGGAATCACCTCTTCTATAAATCAGTGCCTGTAGTAATTGTTTGATCACACGCTATTCAACTTCTTCTGCATTGTGACTGATCGGCAGGCTGTTGCCAAGCCAAAGTGCTTGGCGGCGCCACAGAATGTGTGGTCGTGGAAAGTGCTGGATGTAAATTGCCCATTATTTTTACCTGCTATTGATTTTGAACCAAAACGTCCGCTTGCTTCTGACTCAGGAAACTTCCAGCGCAGCTGGGTAATGCCAACAGCATCACTCCTGCTATAGATCAAAAACAGTTCCCGTATTGCATGAATTTGAGCAATTGCGAGTTCAGGTGAATATGAAATATTGTGTGTACGAATTTTGCGGAAGTAGAGTTGCTGCAATCCACAACAGCAATTGCAGCGCAGATCCGGCGCAGTAAAGTTATTGACTAGCTGACTCCCTGAGTCACCAGTTCCTGATCTTCCAAGACTATTTAACCCAGCTGTTGTCGCTGGCATATAGGACAAACCAAATCCCAACCCATGCAAGATCATACAAAACATCAGGGATATAACATGTGTACCAGGAATCAATGCCAGACCAGCAAATGCAGCAACAGTCAACAGAAGACCAAAACAGATTAATTGTCCGGGCACCATGTTGATCCGAGATATTTACCCGCCCATTGACTACATAGACTGGTGGTCAATGCACTGCTCATCAGGATCAGTCCTGTCCACACTGGACTGAGTTTTTAAAGTATTCTGTAACAGTAGTGGGATCAGGAGTAAGGTAATGAACAGTCCGATGGTATGCACAACTGAAATAATGACACTGTAGTTAAAACCATCATACTCGGTAAACAGTTGCTATCAATTAAGGCATTGGGCTTATCACGACTGAACCAAACAAAGCCACAACATGCCGCAATGCCTCGTACTGAACAACAGCAGAAACTCAGGTCTTTTGATGTCACTCAACTGCTGGATACCACTCAAACTGAGCAGTAACGCCACAATACCCACAGCAAGCAGTACAAAACCCCTCCAGTCAAAACCTAACAATCTCATATTCGTCTGCTGTGACGGCAACCAGCACCCAACCCCATCACCAATGCACAGATGGTTAGCGGAACATTCAATAAAAACAACACCTGCCAGTTCCACCATACCAAAACCAGTGCACCCAGCATGGGTCCACATGCCAAAGTCAGCATAATCATGGCACCCCATAGCCCTGCATAGCAGTACCCCGCTGCGCACGCGGAGTTACCATAAATATAATTCCCAGAGACAATGGGATCATCAATCCACTTGAAAGCCTTGTAAGGCACGAACCAGCAGTACAGTTTCAAAATGCCCCTGCAAAAGCACCATACAGCGAGCTCAAACCAAAGACTGTCAACGCAGTCAGATATACCTGACGTTTACCAAATCGCTGACTCAAATAACCTGTGAGCAATAGACTCAGGCTCATACTCAGCAGAAAAATAACCATCACCCAACTGACGGCTGTTTCCATTGATCTGAAAATCATGCATCAACTGAGGAATAGCGGGGTTAAAACTACTGTTATTTATACTGACGGTGCCAGTCCCCAGCATCACACAGATCATCACCCAACGTTGTAACCCTGAAGATGCAGGATTTTCTGTCTGCAACAGTGGTTGTGGCTGTTCCAGCCATCTCCTGTCCCCTGTGTTATTTGCTCATGACTTTTAAATACTGATCATCGGTTTTCCCAGAGGGACGCGGCATGACTGTATTTGTTCGGGAATTATTTATTTGGAATTCAGTCGTCAAGGCCTGACTACCTAGCTGAAAATCCCTGAAAGCCTTGTTTTCCGTCTACATCAGAAATAGTTTTCTTTCAGAATCTGATTGGCGATCCGTGCGGAACGAAATGCGCCCAATCCCAGTCATCAGGGTACCTACGCCAGTGGTGTTGAAGACTTGGTATTTTGAATACAGATCTCATCCATCCCCTTGATATTGCAGTTGATGATGCTCACTAATTTTCCAGCGTTGTCTGCGGTATCTAATACAATCCCGTCATTTAGCTTATTCAGGAACGTCTGTGCAGGATATCGATAACCCGTTGCTGCAATCACTGTATCTTCGCCCTGGAGTTTCAACATCTGCTGCTGCTGTGGAGTTTGCAAAAATTCAAGTTGGATATTATTCGGACCATGTAACTGTGCATTCTCCAACTGATAGTTGCCAGCAATAGTCACAGCCAGGTGGGCATCCGCTTGCATTCAATACTACGGTGATAAAGGCGCTCAAGGACTTCCTGAATGGTTCTGCTACTGCATACCCTTATACAAATGGGCTGGTGCAGTTGGCAGAGTATCCCTTTGAGAGCTTCTGGTAAATGGTAGAAATAACGCATGTAATCGGACTGGAAGCTTTCCAGACCCAATGGTGTATTTTCCATGGGTAAAAATTCGCAGGAGCGGGTCAAACCAATACAAATGGAATTCGGGGTCTTGCCTGTTTCTGATGAAACTTTCGCTGATCAAATAAATCAAAAAATTTCCGCCGCAGACTGACCGCACCCAATCAGTACCACATTGCCAGACAGATTATCGGGTAGTTAACTGCTGTAGATAGCTGGAAGAGCGCACAAGATGCGGTCTGTTCCGAAATTGTTTGTAATGGTTTGGGTAATCGCGGCACCGTTCCCACCCCCAATACCAGTTTACGGGTCTGATGAATGGACAATCGTCCACGCCGTTCAGCAATCACCTGGAAACCTCCAGAGATTGGGAGCAACGTCCACCACCCGCTGACCAAAGTGTAGATCATGCAACTGCTGTACGACCCACTGGCAATAATGGTTATATTCTTTGCGTGGAATATACAATTCTCACGGAAGTAAAACTTATAGAGACGTTGCTGTGCCTTTAAATAGTTCAGAAAACTATAAGGGCTTGTCGGCTCAACCAGACTGACCAAATCAGCCATAAAAAGGGACCTGCAACATCGCACCTGGTAGCTGTAATCCTGCGTAGCCAATCAAAATTTTCGCGTTTTTCAAAGAAACAATACTTCAATGAAGCATGCTGATTCAGCAACGCAGCAAGACTTAAAATTAAAGGGCCCCAGACCAACACCGATGAAATCAAGCATAGTCGGCCTCCTCAATAACTTGTCTAACATAGAGTGGATTTTTTAAATCGACGATAGATTGATTGCTGAGAAATATCAGCTTGCAACTCATCCAGTTCATACAGACGTTGTCATCATATTGCCTTTATAGGGGAAAGTTTCATGATGCAAAACAGTCTTTAATAAATTGCTTTCAGGATATTTCTGATAGGCCTGCAACAGGTAGGATTGCAGCATTTCAACTAATTGTTGCTCCTGAACGGCGCCAGTCATACCTATGGCATTAATCAGACCAAATAAGGTATTACCAATAAAGTAATAACGGGAAACGTTCATCCACCAATAACAATGGGCATACTGCCTGACCATCTGTTGCCAGTGTCGGATAATGTTTCAAGATCTCGTGGCAAGCTCACGGATATAAAGTAAAACCCTTGATTATCCCTAAACCATACTGTTTTAGGCATACCCTGTTCCAGTTCAATCAAGGTATTCTGTTGGTGTGCTTCAAAAGCCATTCCATATTCATGATACAACTCCATCAATGGCAGAATGGTCATTTCCGAAACGATCAAAACCATAGCAAGGCAACTTGTGACTGAGACTGACCTGTTTGTTTTGAAATATCTGCCAAAAATTTCACTGAAACGATTTTTTGCCAATACAGGATGATCCTGACACAATGAAGCAATACAAGTCACATCATCACTGACCTTAAATGGATTTTCACGCAGAATACAGATGGTTTCATCCAGTACCTGACCATCAGAATTTCAATGCAATCCAAGCAGGATCACTCAAAGCCTGAAGGTTCTTGGATTTCTCTGCCTGAATTCACTTAGACAATCATCATGCCACACAGCTGATAACCTCAACAAACCACGGTGGCATTCCTTATACAGATTGACCCGAACTGAATTAGTCAACAGCCACAGTCATGGATGCCTTGAACATCCAAGGTGATTGCTCACTGTACAGCGTACGTACCTGAAGTTGTTGCTTTGACATCCCAGCCTAGCGCGCCAAAATCAATCAATTTTTCTTCATGCGTAAAAAGCTGTTGATACCAGTCCTTGTCCTTTAAATAACGTGCCTGCCATGGATGTAAAGGTAACAAGGCATAGTCAGGAAACTGGGCTATTTTTGCTCGGTGATACGCATTGAAATATGGCTCTAAATCATGTTTAAACTGTGTGGGAATATCAATTTTATGCGCATTGTCCGAAGCAATATGTTCTGGGTGCACATATGGAAATTGCATTTTGAAGGTATTCTGTGTTTCAGGTGAAAAAAATCTTCCAGTCATCCTGTACAAAACCCTGACGGCTTTTTGGTGAAGGATGCATGCTATGACCAAGTACCAATGCCTGTTCACTCTGAATAAAATTTTGTTGTTTTGCTATAATCTGATCAAATCTGGTTCACGATGACTGAGAAATTGCTGTAGTGCCCTGTGACTCTGAATCCAACATTCCAGCAATGAAGATGCATCAAGTTGCTGAGCTTTGGATTGTTCAATTAAATTTTCCAGTAGATTTGCCGCAATATTTACAGGGCTGAGTGCCAGATACTGACCTTCTCGCTCGACCCACGGCAAGTCAGCAAAACGGTGTCGCCCCACCTGACTGAAATATTCAATCGGTGCATAAAGAAACCCATTGATTGCGTGCAAGGGATACTCAGTAAAACCTACCCTTGCCTCTGTCTGTTAAATGAGGAGATTGTTCTGTTAAAGAGGAAAACGACCATGACCTGTTTCTTGTAAATATGAGTTCACTAAATGCTGCAGAGGCAATTTTATTTGTGATTGATCTCATCAGGATTACTCTGTGGGGGGATAAGTACCTACGGAGAATATCCATGCTCAATTACAAATACAAATGATAACTATTATTATTTACATTCAATAATAAAAAATTACTCCCACTTAACAACTCTTCATTTTTCTCACACAGTAAAGTCTAATCAAATCACTCAGACTATAAAATTCAACCTTAAATTTCCTAAAATGCTGATCAATGAAAGACTGGATCAGATAAATTTATCTTGATTAAGCGTGATATAAATCACGATTATTTTATAATTTTTAACAAATAGAAAGTTTGCCTTCTCAATGCTTTCTCGTTCCTGAATAGAGCGAGAAACAAATTACTAAAAAACAAAAAAGCAATTCGCTAGGATCAATTGAAAGAAATGATAAAAGCCGAGTAAAAAAAGATTTATGAAAGCAAATCATTATAAATTTAAACTAAATATAAGTGCTTTATTCTGTAACCAGTAGTTTCTGTGAATTACAATCATTCTCAATTATACTTTCGTCAATTTAAAGCAATCTCAGGGTGAGATAAAAAGGAAGCAAGATGAAAAGCAACAAAATTTTTAATAAGAAGTCTGATGTAAAAAAAATCATTCCACTTATATCAATTGGTGGGTTCATCTTTTTATCGCAATCCTCTTTTGCTATTTCACCCACAGAGGCTACAGATACAGAAAACAAAGCTGCGGTGCTTCCAACCATTACTGTCAGCGCATCACGCTCAGATGAATTCTCCTCTTCTGCAAAACAAGTGACCAAATTAGATGAAAAACAAATTGAATTTCTAAAAAATGCGTCTTCTGGAAATATCGCCACTGTTTTAGCCAAAGTTGTGCCTGGCTTATCTGATTCAAGTCGTACAATTACCGATTATGGGCAAACTTTACGCGGACGTAATGCCTTGATCTTGGTTGACGGCGTACCTATGAATTTGACACGTGATACATCAAGAGGTCTTTCATCAATCGACCCTCAAAGTATTACGGGGATAGAAGTCATTCGTGGCAGTAATGCGATTTATGGAAGTGGTGCTGCTGGCGGAACGATTTCAATCACCACCAAAGCAGCGGGCGGTGAACCGACTGCAAAAACTGTGATTGGGCTACAAAGCGGTTTGACCAACTTTCGTACAGATGCTTTAAGTGGAGATATTCATCAATATTTTTCTGGAAGCTTAAATAACTTTGACTATGCATTTGATTTTGGCTATCAACGTATTGGTAGTCCATACGATGCCCGAGGCGATCGTGTTGCACCAGAACCAAGTCAAGGTGATTTATTTGATGCGGATGCATATAGCGTAGGCGGTAAACTTGGCTATCACATTGATGATAACCAATATCTACAATTTGCAGCAAATTACTATAACGCTGAACAAGACTCTGACTATGCCTCTGACCCAAGTGTAGCAAAACTTCCTGCAGGTGGCGTACCTGCGAAACGCAATCAAAGGGCTTAAATTAAAAGACCAGAATAAAAATGAAAATCAAATCTACAATTTAACCTATAACAATAAAGATTTATTTGGCAGCAAAGTTGACGCGCAAATCTATTACCGAGACTTTTTTACTCGCTTCTCGCCATTTGATGCGCGTCAAGTCAGTACCCGTGGTGGGCAAGTCGATCAGGTTTATCAAAATAATAATGTACTTGGCAGTCGCCTAACCGTAAACACTCCACTAGAATTTTTAGGTGATACGTCAATTGTTTGGGGTGGCGATTTTAGTCGTGAAAAAAGCGAAATGCCTCTAGACACGTTTGATCCTAAAATTTATGACCAATCTGGTGGCTTAGAATTTGTTAAAAATGGAAAACTGATCCTATTTACCCGAATTAACCACCCAAAGCATCGGCGGTTTTGCGCAATTAAAGCATAATTTCAATGAGCAATGGTCTGCTGAAGTTGGTACGCGTTATGAAGACAGTTATGCAAAAATTGATAGCTTTGTTCCACTATCACAACTAGGTAAACCAAATCCTTATACTGTTAAGGGTGGTAAAGTAACGGCGGATGCATGGTTATATAATGCCAATGTCACCTTTAAGCCAACAGATCAGCACTCGATTTACGCATCTTTTAATCAAGGTTTCCAATTGCCCGATGTAGGGGTTGTAATCCGTAATGCAACAGCAGGATTTAACTTAGCATCCTCATTCCTTGAACCCGTTAAGGTGGATAATTACGAGCTCGGTTGGAACGGTCATTTTAATAATTTTAGTTCAAGCTTAGCGGTGTTCCAGTCAACTTCAGATCTGGGTGGTGTTCAATCCTTTAACAATGGCTTGATACTGACACGTACCAAAGAAAAAGTGACTGGTGTAGAAGCGACTCTTGATTATCTTGATGATGCAAAAGTATGGGGAACTGGAGGAAGTGTTACATGGATGAAAGGCCGTGAAACCCCACAGAACACCAATAAAGAACAAGACATGACGGGTTACCGTATTCCACCTTTAAAGTAACAGGATACATTTCTTATAGCCCAACAGACACATGGACAAATCGTTTACAAGCGACATATTTTGCTTCAGAAGATTATCGCTTAAACGGTGTCAACAGTTTTGGTCGTTATGATGTGAAGTCATATACCACTGCAGATTTAATCAGTAGTTTTGCCCTAAACAAAAAAGATACCGTTACGATTGGCTTAGAAAATATGTTTAACCGTAAATATTATCCATTATATAGCCAACTTCTACGTACCAGTAATAACACCAGCCATCTGCTGGCGTCAGGTGCAACATTGAAAGTGACTTATAGTCATAAATGGTAAGATTTAATAATAAAGCCTTGTGCTTTTGAATCATAAATGGTTGTCCTACCGTGGGGTGACATGGATGTCGCCCCTTGTGTGTGGGAATACGGGGGTACAGGACGTCCCCCCGCCCAACATGAGCAAAAACAAAGCACTGCTTTGTTTGCAGCGCAAGGTTTGGCATCCCTACGAAAAGTCAGGCATCGCCTACACAAAGGTATTGAAACTTTGAATGTAAGGTGGAGCATTGCAAACTTTTTATAATCAAACAATTTATCCGTCATATAATTGATTTAATTAAAAATATTAATTTCTTGGGTTTGATTTTTTGACAAGTTGACTATACATAAACTCACATGACAAAGAACAGCAAAAAGCCGGCAGTATTGAAACGACCGGCTTTTTTTAATTTTGAATCACAAACTATTTAGCTATTCATTACGATAAACAATAAATTATGCGCTTAATTCAACTGCAAGTGCTGTAGCTTCACCACCACCAATACAAAGTGTTGCGATCCCTTTGGTTTTACCTAAGCGTTTTAAAGCATGGATCAAGGTCACAATGATTCAGTGAACCTGATGAACCCAGTGGATGCCCGAGGTGCACAAGCGCCACCATTAATATTGACTTTTTCAGGATCAAGTTTAAATGCATCAATTGCAGCCATAGTGACCATGGCAAAAGCTTCGTTAATTTCCCAAAGATCAACATCGTCTACGGACCAACCAACATTTTTCAGTAGTTTTTCAATCGCTCCCACAGGTGCAATGGTAAACTCTTCAGGATGCTGGAGAATTGGTTGTATAGCCTTTGATTTCAGCTAACACAGTTAAACCACGCTTTTGTGCTTCTGACGCCGACGTGATCAGTAGTGCAGATGCACCATCACTGATTGAACTAGAGTTTGCAGCAGTGATCGTACCGTCTTTAGCAAATGCAGGTTTTAAGCTTGGGATTTTATCAATCTTGGCATTTCAGGATTTTCGTCCACATCTACAGTGATCTCACCCTGACGTAACGCCACTTTAACAGGCGTGATTTCGTCTTTAAAGTAACCTTCTGCAATCGCTTTTTTTGCACGTGTTAGTGAGCGATTTGCAAACTCATCCATTTGCTCACGGCTATAGCCCTTTTTATCCGCCATTTCCTGTGCAAAACTTCCCATTGCACGCCCTGTACCGCGTCTTCCAAACCATCAAGGAACATATGATCAATCACTTGACCATGCCCCATCCGATAACCTGAACGTGCTTTAGGTAATAAATACGGTGCATTGGTCATAAAGACTCCATACCACCGACGACAATAATTTTGGCACTTCCTGCTTTAATGGCATCGCTGGCTTACATTGCAGCTTTCATCCCAGAACCACAGACTTTATTGATTGTGGTTGCGCCAACATGATCCGGTAAACCCCGCTTTTTCGCATCGCTTGACGTGCTGGACCTTGTTTTAAACCCGCAGGTAATACACAGCCCATAATCACTTCATCAATATCAGCAACAGGCACATTGGCTTGTTCAATAACTTTTCAATGACGACTGCACCCAAATCCGGTGCAGATAAGCTTCAAAACTGCCTTGAAAACTTCCCATTGCAGTACGACGAGCAGCGACGATGACAATCTTTTCCATTCGAGTTCACCTTTATTTTAGATGCGTATACTTTTGAAGCGGGTATTTTTGAAAATCAGCATATCCATTGATAACATGTCTAAGCCGCCAAAGCGACTTAGCATTTAAAACTTGGCTGGTTAAATTATAATTTTAAGCTTGCTTTGTCACAATCAAGCCACAGCGAGATTTGAGAATGATCAGCTCTACCCCTGTTGCCGCCTGAATTTGTTCTAGGCTTACATCTTTAGCCAATTCAATCAACTCAACACCTTGGGGAGTGATATCCATCACCCCTAGATCCGTAATTATACGGTTTACGACCAGTCTACCTGTAAGCGGTAATGAGCATTCAGCGACAATTTTAGGACTACCATCTTTAGCACGGTGTTCCATCAACACCACGACTTTTTGAACACCTGCAACCAAATCCATTGCACCGCCCATGCCTTTTACTTTTTCCCAGGGATCATCCAGTTGGCTAAATCTCCCTTTTCGGAAACCTCCATTGATCCTAAAATAGCAATATTGACCTTACCACCACGAATCATGGCAAAAGATTCATGGCACTTAGAGAAAAATGCAGCACCCTTACGTGCGGTTACGGTTCATTTACCCGCATTAATTAAATCTGCATCGACAGTAGCTTGTGTTGGAAATTCATCAATTCCCAATAAGCCATTTTCAGATTGAAGCCAGACATTGATATTGTCAGGAATATAGTTTGCAACCAAGGTAGGTAAGCCAATGCCTAGATTGACATAAAAGCCATCTTCAAGCTCTTGCGCTGCACGTTCAGCCATTTCATTACGCGTCCAAGCCATGATTAAATCTCCGTCTTCAGTGTCAATTGTTCAATTCGTTTTTCAGGCTTGCGCATTTAAAACAATACGACTTACATAAATTCCCGGTAAATGAATTGAATCTGGATCTAACTCACCAATTTTCAACAATTTCTTCAACTTCGACAATGGTCAATTTGCCAGCCATTGCACACTCGAGGTTAAAGTTTCGTGCAGTCTTACGAAAAATTAAGTTGCCTTGGCTTTATCTGCCTTATAGGCTTTTACCAAAGCAACATCTGCAACCAATGCTTGTTCGAGTATGTAATCTTTGCCATCAAATTCGCGGACTTCTTTGCCTTCGGCAATCAATGTCCCAACACCTGTTTGGGTAAAGAACGCTGGAATGCCAGCACCACCTGCACGTAACTTTTCAGCCAAGGTGCCTTGAGGTGTCAACTCAACTTCAAGTTCACCATTTAAATATTGACGTTCAAATTCTTTGTTTTCACCGACATAGGATGAAATCATTTTTTTAATTTGTTTGGTTTGTAAAAGCTTGCCTAGACCAAAATCATCCACACCTGCATTGTTAGAAATACAGGTTAGACCCGTTACGCCAATTTCTTTTAAGGCATCAATCAATGCTTCTGGAATACCACATAATCCAAAACCACCCACTGCAAAAGTCTGGTTGTTTGCAACCACATCAGCCAAAGCTTCATGTGCATTCGCGACAACTTTGTTCATCGTTTTAACTCTATGTCCTTTAGAATTATTATTATTAACATCGAGCAAATTATTTTAGAAATTGATTCTTTCAAATGTCTAATGAGTAAAACTCATTAATCTGATTTTATCCTGAAATAGTGGACTTTATGATGGGCTGACATTCTTTTAAAACTGATGTGCCAATATCGTTTCAATAAATTGCGAAGAAATATTAGAAAGTTCAAAATCTTTTTTATAAATGATCCCAACCGAAAGATTGACATTGCCCTCTTCAATTTCAACCAAGACATTATTTTCTTTATCGATATAATTTTGAAAATGACGTGGAATCGCACTGACCCCCATACCAAAAGCCACAAAATGCGACAATGAACTAATCTGATGACACTCAAGTTTTAAATCTAAGATCATATTATTTTGTGAACATTTCTCTTCCACCACGTGTCGAATGATCGAAGGTTTCTGTAAAGTGATAAAAGGATAAGCATACAGCTCACGCCATGTCACACTTTTACGCTGCGCCAACTCATGATCCTTGGGAAGTAGTGCTAAAAAATCTTCATTGAAAAATGGCTTAAATATTAATTGATCATTGTGTTGCGAGTTCAAAGCAAATCCCAATTTCAAAATGCCCTCTTGGACTTTTTCAATAATTTTTTCATTGGGAATATCATGGATTGAAAAATT
This sequence comes from Euborellia annulipes, assembly GCA_023213315.1. Classification (NCBI taxonomy): domain Eukaryota; kingdom Metazoa; phylum Arthropoda; class Insecta; order Dermaptera; family Anisolabididae; genus Euborellia; species Euborellia annulipes. Next base: position 12,637 of record JAKCPI010021421.1, read on the forward strand.
GATATTGGGATGATTCTTATTAAATTCATGCAGTACAGCAGGTAAAACAGCATGTGTTGCGAAAGGCATCGAGGCAATATTCAATGTGCCACGATGTAATTTAAAACGCTGTTTGACATCTCTTTCCATGTCTTCCCAATTTGCCAAAAGTTTTTTAGCAAATGGAATCAACGAATTTCCCTCAGCAGTAAGATCCACACGGCGGGTATTGCGCTTAAACAGCTTGCCACCCAACTCATCCTCTAAACTTTTGATACTTAAGCTTAAAGCAGATTGACTTAGGCAAAGTTCATTGGCAGCATTGGCATAATTCAATGTCCGAGCAAGAACTAAAAAAGCTTTTAACTGTTTGAGTGTCATACGGCAACCTAACTGATTTATAGCTCTATAATACGCTAAACCAAGCGAGTTTTGATCCTAAAATGAGTCATTTGAGCTATCGATTTGCTTATAGAATAAGATATCAATCCATGCTAGCTGATCTCACTTTTGCTCAGATTGATGTCTTAATGAAAGTTTTTAATTTGTGTGATCTGTAAAAAATATGTCTATGCATTTAAATCAGGGCAAAATCGATATACTACGTATTTCAAGCAACATACTTGTCAATAAAACCACTGCTGTAAATAAAAATTAAAACGCTCAACATATACTCATTCATCTGCATCTCCAATTTGGCTTTTTTCTTTTGCTTATCTATGACCTATTGCGCAAAAACCTCATGAAACTTGTTTCTATTCATTAGTTTTCCATATTGACTCATAAATATTTTCAAACAATGCCTCGAATAATTTGGATTATAGTTTTATCCATCATTTGGAAATGGATATTCCAATTTATAAGTCTGGACGATTTATAAAAGCTAAATTTATTGATCAATATTAATTTCTCTAGATATCCATTTTTATTGGTTTCACTCACTAATGCATTTTTATGATTGAGATAGCCTTGTCGTGATTTGAAATAAAAACAAGGTGGGTTTTGACATATATTCTTTAAGGACGGAGTAAAAATATGTGGGAACTGGGTATAATTTTACTTTCTCTTGGCTTGTTGATGTACACAGCCTACAGAGGATTTTCTGTAATTCTCATGGCACCGATTTGTGCCTTATTGGCCGTCTTGCTGATTAACCCTGCCAACGTTTTACCATTTTATTCTGGTGTGTTTATGCCAAAAATGGTGGGCTTTATTAAAGATTATTTCTTGGTGTTTTTGCTGGGTGCGATTTTTGGTAAAGTTGTTGAAATGTCAGGTATTGCTGAATCCATTGCCAAAACGATTGTTAAATTAATTGGCTCTAAAAATGCAATGCTTACCGTTGTTCTGCTAGGGGCAATTTTAACCTATAGCGGCGTCAGTTTATTTGTCGTGGTTTTTGCAGTCTATCCCTTTGCAAACCAATTATTTAGACAAGCAAATATCCCTAAGCGTTTGATTCCTGGCACGATTGCACTGGGTGCTTTCTCCTTTACCATGGATGCCTTACCGGGTACGCCTCAGATTCAAAACGTTATTCCAACTACATTTTTTGGAACCAATATTTATGCAGCGCCATTTTTAGGGATTATCGGTGCAATCTTTGTTTTAGGTGTTGGTTTAACTTATCTGGAATGGCGTCGTCGTGTTGCTGCTCGCAATGGAGATGGCTTTGCATCTGGTATTACTTTAACAGAAGCCGAACTTCAACAATTCGAAAATCAATCTCAGCAACAAGATAATGGTTCTGGTCTACGTCAATTTATGGCATTTGTTCCCTTAATTTTAGTTGCAGTGATGAATAAATATTTATCTACAGCAATTAAAACATGGTATCCAAATGGCTTTGATTTTAATGCACTTGGACTAGCAAACTACACTGTCGATGTCGCAAAAACGTCAGCGATTTGGGCAGTTGGTTTGGCTTTAATCGTTGGGATTATCACCGCGATTATGTTCGATTATCGTCGTGTTTCAACCAGCTTTAAAGAAGGTGTAAATGCAAGTATAGGTGGTTCTCTACTCGCTGTGATGAACACTGCATCTGAGTATGGTTTTGGTGCAATCATTGCCGCTTTACCGGGTTTTGCCGTGATCAGCCATGCTTTAGGTCATACATTTACCAATCCATTGGTCAATGGTGCAGTCACCACAACCGTTTTGGCAGGGATTACAGGTTCAGCATCTGGCGGTATGAGTATTGCCCTCAGTGCCATGGCTGACCAATACAATACAGCTATTGCAGCAATGGGCATTCCTGCTGAAGTCATGCATCGTATTGTTGCAATGGCATCTGGCGGTATGGACACCTTACCGCATAACGGTGCAGTAATTACCCTACTTGCTGTCACTGGACTTACACATAAACAATCTTATAAAGACATTTTTGCCATTACCATCATTAAAACAGTTGCAGTATTTGTCGCAATTGCTGCATTTACATGGTTTGGTATCGTCTAAGTTTATCTTCAAAATGAACACAGGGAGTCAATAATGAGTCAACTTCTCAAAGATAAAGTTGCATTTATCACAGGTTCAGCAAGTGGTATTGGTCTTGAAATTGCCAAAAAATTTGCCCTTGAAGGTGCAAAAGTGGTGATTTCGGATATGAATGCGGACAAATGTAATGAAGCAGTTTTAGCCTTAAAAACTGATGGATTTGAAGCCTTATCTGCACCTTGTGATGTTTCAGATGAAGATGCTTATGCTGCTGCTATTGGTCTAGCACATAGCACCTTTGGTCGTTTGGATATTTTGATCAATAATGCTGGTTTTCAGCATGTTGCTGCCATCGAAGAGTTTCCAACTGCCATTTATCAAAAACTACTGAATGTCATGCTGGTGGGTTCTTTTATTGGAATCAAACATGCATTTCCAATCATGAAGGCACAAAACTATGGTCGTATTATCAATATGGCTTCGATCAATGGTTTAATCGGCTTTGCTGGAAAAGCGGGTTATAACAGTGCCAAACATGGGGTGATTGGTTTAACTAAAGTTGCAGCGTTAGAATCTGCTCGTGATGGAATCACGGTCAATGCATTATGCCCAGGTTATGTCGACACACCTTTGGTACGTGGTCAAATTAAAGATTTAGCCAAAACCCGTAATGTCAGCGAAACAAGTGCACTTGAAGATGTCATTTTAGCCATGGTGCCACAAAAGCGCTTACTCAATGTTGAAGAAATTGCAGATTATGCCGTTTTCTTGGCGAGTGAAAAAGCAGCGGGCGTGACGGGTCAAGCAGTGGTTATGGATGGTGGTTATACCGCTCAATAATACAGTTGATGATTGCAATGATCATGAATTTGTCTCTATGTAAATCATCTAACCAGATGTAATACATATTCATTTGTAGGGGAAATCCTCCCCTACTGTTTTTTAGTTTTTCTATCTTTAGTTTTTATCAAAGTGAAAGGCTCACTTTGTCATGTGTCATAACGAGACAATCCAACGTTCTCAGGTTATTCAAGGAAAATGAATATATGAAACCCATAAATAAAGTTGCCATTATCGGTACTGGTGTTATTGGTGCAAGTTGGGCAGCATTCTATTTAAGTAAAGGATTTCAGGTGAGTGCTTTTGATCCTGCAGTTGATGCAGAATTAAATTTAAAAAATAGAGTTCAGACCTATTTACTTGATTTGTTTGAATTGGCTGAAGAGCAAACCACTTCTTCTGATCATTATGTTTCAGACACTTTAAAAAATCTCACTTTTTATCAAAATCTAGCAGATGCGGTAAAAGATGCCGATTTTATTCAAGAAAATGGTCCTGAGCGGATTGATCTAAAAAAAAGACTTATATGCACAGCTCACTCAAAACTGCCCCAAAGATAGCATTATCGCCTCAAGTTCATCTGGCTTAAAAATCTCAGATATTCAACATGATTGTCTATATCCTGAAAGAATTGTACTGGGCCATCCTTTTAATCCGCCACATTTATTACCTTTGGTTGAGATTATTGGTGGAGAAAAACCCAAGCGAACTATATCCATGATGCTTTTGAATTTTATAGATTATTGGGGAAAAAAACCGATTTTAATTCAGAAAGAAGTCAAAGGCCATGTCGCCAATCGTTTACAGTCTGCAATTTGGAGAGAAGCGTTTTATCTGGTTTCTGAAGGTGTATGTAGCGCAGAAGATATTGATATCGCCATCACCAATGGCCCCGGATTACGTTGGGCAATATTTGGTCCTTATTTAAATATGCAGTTGGCCAATCAACATGGATTTAAAGCCGCTATGCATCATTTAGGTGAACCAATGTCTGAATGGTGGGCTGATATGCACCCTTATACCTTGTCTGAAGAAAAAATTGAGATGCTGAATGAAGAAACTCAGCAGTTTGTTAAAAAACTAGGCGATAAGAATCTTCAATTACTTCGTGATCAGGCATTACTTCGATCTTTAAAGATGCGTAAAGAATTAGATTTGCCTTAAATGGGATTTTACAAAAGTGAGCTTCATTGATTCTCCAGAATTCTCATCTGGAGAATTTAGTCTTCAAAAACTTAGCCAAGGGAATCAGGATCATTGACCTTCCCGCTCCTAAATTGAATCAACAGATCAAAGCACCCCAAGCAACAATTTTAGACTGGACGTTGTTGCTCATTTTTGAACTATATCAAAAATGCCCATTAGCTTTTAGATTGTTCGAAAATTCGAATAGACATGCCAAGTTTCATATCATTATTGTTCTACTAAAAACATTTATCCTTGTCTTATTCGCTACTTTAATCATTAAGTCGCCCAAATAAGGGAAGTATTATGCTCAACAATAAAATAAAGTTAAAACAAATGTGGTAAAGCAACTTCGATATGATGAATGAAAATATAAATAATCTCTAATTCAAATGGTGACCCAATATGCGAACTTTCTATACGATTCTCATCGGTATAATGCTACTCCTTGCAATTCTTTTTATAAGTCGAATATTACGTGGTCGCTTTAGTCCAACATTATTTTTTATTCTGTTCATCTTGATTTGGTTTGTAGCAATGAGCTGGAATATGTATATGGGCATACAAGCAGGATATGCGGTTAAAGAAGAATTCTTAATATTTTTACTTAATTTTGGTATTCCTTCTCTTCTCGCAACTTACTTCATATATAAAAAATAAAAGCTCTATTTAGCTTACTAAGGTTAAAAACCATCATGTAAACAACAATCAAAACTAGGGTCTGTTGACATTTCATAAATAGCTTGCGTTGTAGGTTAAAATTGAGCAGGCAAGGCATGAAATGAAGAGAATAGCGAGACTATTTTCAAGTTTCATAACGCAGGCTGAGATAATTTTAACCACAACCCTGAGCAAGAACAAAGCACTACTTTGTTTGCAGCGCAAGGCGCAGCGGGGGGACTAGCGTGTTTTTTGTCGCTTCGTGTTACCTTTGCGAAACAATGTTTCTCATCATTTAGAATGACTAAATTTCGTATTTCGCGCCTAAAATCGCCTAAAAAACACGTAGTCGCAAGCATAGACGAATTGTAAACAGACCCTCTTATTACTTATTATAAAGCACTCTCCAAAGAGAGTGCTTTTTGAGTTAACTTTTACTGGTTAAACATGATTAGGCATAGATTTGATCAATTAAAATTAGCTTTCCTTTTTTCGATAAAAGCCGCAACGCCCTCTTTATAATTGTCTGATTGTCCAGCAATACGCTGTAACTCTCGTTCCAACTGTAACTGTTCAGCCAAAGTATTTTGCGAGGCAGTATTTAATGCCTTTTTAATTAGCGAAATCGAACTGCTTGGTTGCTCTGCCAAACGTTCCGCCAATTCAATCACGCCCTGATCAAAACCATCCATCTTCATAGACCTCCCAAATAAGCCCCCAACTCAAGGCTTTCTGGGCAGATAACTTATCCCCGAACATGGTCAAACCTTTGGCTCGGGCTAGCCCCACTAGATGTGGCAAATTCCACGTCCCACCTGCATCTGGGATTAAACCGACTTTGCAAAAGATTGTATAAACGTAGCAGATTGCTTGGCCACATACAATATCGCAAGCCAAAGCCAAGTTCGCCCCTGCACCAGCCGCTACGCCATTGACCGCAGCCACAACAGGTTTAGCCATATTGGAAATTTTAAACGACTAACGGATTATAAAATTTTTCTAAGGCAGCACCTGCATCATAATCAGCTGCGCTTATCACCTCTTTATTTCTCGCTCTTAAATCCTGACCCGCACAGAAGCCCTTACCTGAACCAGAGATTACAATGGCTTTAATCTCAGTAGAAACCGCCCACAGGTCTAAAATTGCAGCAATTTCACGATGCATTTGCTCATTAAAACTATTGAGCACCTCGGGACGGTTTAAGGTTAAATAGCCCACCCGATTTTCCTGACGAATCAAAATATGTTGAAAATCCATTTATTTTTACTCATTTAAATACAAAAACTTCCTGACCCTGCTTAAAAGCAAAGTCATCTTGTTCTAATTCCATTACCGCTTCAGCGCCTGATGCAATAGCAGCCGCATGGACTTTGGGTACGATGTAATAATTTTTGAAAGAAAAATTTCGCTGTGGTTAATTTAGCCTGATAAAATTTTTCGTCCTGCGTTGCTTGACTTAACTTTTCATCTGCTACTTGTGCCATACGTGCCCAAAGATAAGCAAACACGACATAGCTAGAGAAATACAGATAATCAACTGAAACAGCGCCAATTTCTTCTGGGTTTTGCTGTGCTTTTTTGGCAACACTGTCTGTGATTGATAACCACTGTTGCTTGAGTTCCGCCAGTTTTTCCAGATAAGCTGCCAATACGGTATTTGATTGGTTGGCTGCAATAAACTGCTCAATTAAATTAGTCATATTTTTTAATAGTTTGCCATCCGACTTGAGCACCTTACGTGCCAGCAAATCTAAAGACTGAATCTCTGTGGTTCCCTCATACAAGGTTGAGATACGGGCATCACGAACAATTTGCTCCATGCCATGTTCAACAATAAATCCATGCCCACCAAAAATTTGTACGCCGTGTTTTGCAGCTTCATTGCCTGATTCAGTTAAAAAAGCTTTGGCAATCGGGGTTAAAAATGCCAACAATTCATCTGAGATTTTCTGTTGTTCAGGATCATTGGATGTTTCAACAATATCAACATGCTGAGCTAAAAAATATGCCAATGCTCGACCACCTTCAGAAAAGGCTTTTTGCGTCATTAACATCGAACGCACAGCTGGATGCACAATAATCGGATCAGCATTTTTATCTGGATATTTTGCACCTGATAAAGCGAGCGCATCGCCAAACGTTCTTTGGCATAACTCAATGCACCTTGAAATGAAATCTCCGAAGCTGCCAACCCTTGTACCAGCTGTTCCAATACGTGCTGTGTTCATAAAGGTAAACATACAATTTAGCCCACGGTTTTCAGGGCCAATTAAATAGCCCTTGGCCCCATCAAAATTTAAAACACAGGTTGCATTGCCATGAATCCCCATCTTGTGTTCAATCGCACTACAGATAACATTATTGCGATCTTGGCAATCACCTGCATCATCGAGGTTAAATTTAGGCACGATAAACAGTTGAAATCCCTTTGGTCCCCGCTGGTGCTTGTGGTAGTCGGGCTAAAACAATATGAATAATATTTTCTGAAAGGTCATGTTCCCCAGCAGAAATGAAGATTTTTTTCGCCAGTAATTGCATAACTTCCATCTGGGTTTGGTTCGGCCTTGGTGCGGATCAAACCTAAATCTGAACCGGCATGTGACTCAGTTAGACACATTGTCCCTGTCCACACGCCACTAATCAGTTTGCTTAAAAATTGTTGCTTCTGTTCTGCTGTGCCATGATGTTCAATGGTGCGCATTGCACCATGCGATAAGCCTGGATACATTGCCCAAGCCCAGTTAGAACCACACAGCATTTCTGAGATTGCAATACGCAATAATGTGGGTAGACCTTGACCGCCATATTCAGGATCCGCCGTCAGTGAGGTAAAACCCAATTCAGTATATTTATGATAAGCCTGTTTAAATCCCGCTGGGGTTGTAACAACACCCTGATTTAAATGACAACCTTCCTGATCACCATTTTGATTGATGGGTGCAAGCTCATTTTCACAAAAGTCTGCTGCGGCATCTAAATATTGATTGATCAATTCACGACTGACCGTTTCCTGATATTTGGGTAGTTTTTGGTAGTTTTCTTCTGTTTGCAGCATTTCATGCAATACAAATTGCATATCACGCAGTGGTGCTTTGTATAAAGGCATAGTGTTTCCCTTTCAGTTCTTCTGCCGATGATGCAGATAGAGATGATTTCCCTTGGATGACAATTTTATTTTACGATTGCTTAAAAATATCAAATAAATTTCTTATTGCAAAATTTATTTTCATTTTTATTAGATAAATTTATTCAAAAAATACCGCCAAAAATATAACAAACCGACACAACAAACTGTATTTGAACAATAAATATTTAAATAAATCAAAATTCAAGCATAATATTTGATTAAAAAATAATTTTGTATAGCAAAATATTATTTCGTAAACTTAAATTTTATAGTATGGTAATTAGATCGCTTAAACACTCCAAGGATGATTTATGGATAACCCTCAATACACAGGTCTTGAATTCTTAACTGCTTTAAAAAATGGTGAAATTTCAGCGTCACCAATGGCGCAAACCATTCCTATGCAGTTAATCGAAGTTTCTTATGGCAAAGCGACCGTATAAGGTTACGCCCAAGTCAAGCGCATCGAAATATACAAGGAACAATCCATGGCGGTTTTTGTGCGACTGCTTTAGATACTGCAACAGGAAGTGCAGCACATACCTTTACTGGAACAAATGGCATGGGTTATGGCACGATTGATCTCAATGTGAAAATGATTCGCCCAATGCAGATCGATACCGCCTACTACGCACAAGCTGAACTGATTAATGCTGGACGTAATATCATTACCACAGAAGGTAAAATTGTGGATGAAAATGGCAAAATTTATGCTTTTGCGACGGCAACACTGATGATCATACGAAAATAATAAAAGGACTAAGCCCTCTTGACGGAGCTTAGTCTTTTATCACTGTTTTCTTCATGACATAAAAATCTATTCGGTCAATTATAAAACTTAGAATTGCCATGGCTAAACCCACAGCCACACAGACACTCCATCCCCAATGTTTCCACGTGTAGACCGCAACCAAAGAACCCAGCGCAGCACCACCAAAATACAGATGTCATATAAATAGAATTAATTCGAGAACGTGCTTGTGCTGAAATTCGATAGACCAGATTTTGGTTAAGTACATGAAAGGCCGATAAACCAAAATAAGCCAAAATCACACCTCCTGCATAAGCCAGCAAAGACTGTTGGGCAAAAAACAGTGGAATCCATGCCAAGTACCAATAACCACATACAAATCAGTGCAACTTTATTTTCCAATCCTTTGGCAATTTGTTTTCCCGCCCAAGGGGTTGCAAACACACCCGCCAAACCAACTATGCCAAATAAACCAATTTGGAAATCATTAAAATGATAAGGCGCATTGGCTAAGAATAAAAGTCATGGTGGTAAAGATCAACGCCAATATACCGAAGCCGATCCACCTGCCAGACCGCGGCGAATTAAATGTGGCTGATCAACGGCCAATGTAAACAATGAACGATAAATTTGCAGCACTGTTAATTGATGAGATTTTCGAGCAACGGGTAATTTAAGCCACATCACTACTGCAAAAGCTAAAATCACCATACCACTGAGTAAATACAACGCATGCCATGACCAAACGGTCGAAAGTAAGCCTGCGATTGATCTGGCCAAGAGAATGCCTAAAAACAAGCCACTCATCAGTGTTCCGACAATTTGCGGGCTTTTTTGAGGGCTCGCCAAACCAGCAGCAAATGGCACCAAGACTTGTGTCGTAATCGAAAAGAAGGTGGCTAAAAAGGTAAAACCATACAATACGGGCAAGCTTTGACTTAAAGAAAGCCCGATCTGGGCAAAACCTGTGCAGCACATTAATAAACAAATATAGCTACGCTTTTCAAAAAAATCACCGAGCGGCACCAAGATAAACAGACCAACTGCATAAGAGAGTTGGCCGATCACAATTGTTAAAGCGACTTGTTCTGCATTGACCTGTAAGGCTTCGGCAATAGAATAAATCAAAGGCTGGTTATAATAGTTCGAACCTGCACAAATTCCACATGCCATTGCCATGATGAAAATAAAGCTTTTTGACAAGATATGCGTTGTGTCAGGTTGAACTATTTTTTCCATTGCGCAGCTCACCTTATTTTAGAATTTGTACATCGACACAAAGTTAATGCGAGAAACATCTGCTGTTCTTCCATCAAACACTTCACGCTTACCTTGATGATATTCCATACCAATATCAATTTGCTCAGCAGGTGAATAAAACAGATTGGCAGCATAATCCGTTAAACGCTTATTTGCGTCAGGATTGAGTTTTGCATAGGCTGAATCATCATCAAAATCAAAAATCGATGCAGATAAATTTGCACGCCATTGCGGATTAAATTTATATGAATACCCAATATTTAAGCTATTGAGTTTATTCATCTCTAAATCTGTTTTTTGCGCATTTAAAGAAAAATCACCTGCCGCATTTAAACTGGTTGCATTTGTCAGGCCAGTTTGTGTGGTATATGGCATGAATTTTTGATCACCCACGATATATTGATAATTCGCCTGTACAGATTGCGCTGGGCTTAGTTGGTATTTTAAACCAGCACCCGCGCCCCAACTGACTTTTTTAACCGTATCTTTCGCAACATCTACTGATTTTTCATTGACAAAACCTTGAGCCAAAGCCGTTAAGGCGCCTTCTTTTATAGTATATCGACCTGTCAATGTCGGGAATGCTGAAACCCGTGATCCAGTGTATTCCAAAGCGACTTTTAAATCACTCTTGCCATTTATCTTCCAGTCATAGCGCACTTGAGGTGTACGGGTATAAGAGGTTCCCATAAACTGAGTATAATCAACGGACTCTGTACGTGTTTCCATATTGGACATCAAAGACCATGTTTGACCGAAAGTCCAATCTTTATAAGTAAAGAAAGCATGACGAATACGGAATTTACCATCGCCTGTACCCATGTTGGCACTGTCAAAGAAATCGGCTTCAATATTTCCTGTTACAGCCTTATCTGGACTGTTGAAATACACCCCGATTCGACTGGCATTGATCATGGCATCTGAGCGGGCATGATCGGAACGTTTGTCACTTTCAAACGGAGTACGGTTTAAGCTATTGGTGGTTCTTCCTCCCGAATCTGGTGAGGACTTAAAATCAACTGCAGCATCAAGTCGGGCAATTCCATAGACTTTAACATTGTCGGTCCAAGTCACCCACGAAGGTGCAATTGGTTTCGCGGTTTCAAGTGCTTTATTTTTTTCTACATTTTCTTCAATTTTTGCTTGTTTGACCTGCAAATTATTTTGTGACAGCTTTTGAGCTTCGAGTTCTGCTTTGAGTTTTTGCAGCTCTGTCTCTAACAAATTAATCCGTTGTTCTGCTGTCACTGGTGAATTTGCAAAAATAGTCCCTGAAGCCACAGCGCAAGCTGTAGCTAAAATTAATTTTTTCATCTTTTAATCCTTAAAGAAGCTTTTTTCCTACGCTTATAAACTAAGCGTCTCGTGCATCTATCAACGGGCAGCCCGTTACTGCCTGTAATTCATCAAAACTTAGTCCCGAAACCATTTCAGTGACATAGGCTTTGTGATCTTTTAATTCAATAATGCATAAATCGGTATAAATACGATCTACACACTGTTCCCCTGTAATGGGATAACTCAATGCATCGACAATTTTAGCTTCGCCCTTTTTGGTGACATGCTCCATATAGACATAAATTGACTTGGCTCCCACCGCTAAATCCATTGCACCACCTACAGCGGGAACATCATCAGCTTTGCCAGTATGCCAATTGGCTAAATCGCCATTCACTGCGACCTGAAAAGCACCAATCACACAGATATCCAAATGCCCACCACGCATAATGTCAAAGGAATCTCCATGATGCATAAAGCAACCACCATCCAATAAAGTCACTAACTCCTTTCCAGCATTGACCAAGTCCTCATCTTCTTCACCTGCTTTGGGTGGCGGGCCAAAGGCCAAAACCCCATTTTCTGAGTGTAGAAAGATTTCTTTGTCTTGAGGTAAATACTTCGCAACATTGGTGGGTAAACCTATACCTAAATTGACATAAGCTCCTTCGGGAATATCCTGAGCAATCAACTGAGCGATATCTTCACGAGAACGTTTTTGAACTGACATTAGATATCTCCTACTTTGACAACATGCTGTACAAAAATCCCGGGGGTGATAATGCACTCAGGATCAAGGCTTCCTAGATCTACCGTATGATTCACTTGAACAATGGTTGTTTTTGCCGCTTTTGCCATAATCGGGCCAAAGTTCCGTGCTGCCTTACGATAGGTCAAATTCCCCCAACGATCGGCTTGATCGGCATAAATCAACGCAAAGTCAGCTTCAAGCGGATACTCAAGTACATAGTTTCGACCGTTAATGGTTCTGGTTTCTTTGCCTTCTGCGACTTTTTGTGCCATAGCCTGTCGGTGTAAATATTGCACCTAGACCTGCACCTGCCGCTTGAATACGACAGGCTAAGTTGCCCTGTGGAACCAGTTCTAACTCAATCTTTCCTGCACGATATAAGTCTTGAAATACGGTCGAACCCGCTGACTTTGGAAATGAACTGATCATTTTTCTGACACAACCTGCAATGATCAGCTTGGTCAAACCACGATCACCAGAGGCAGCATTGTTATTGACAATGGTCAGCTCTTTTTTACCTAAATCGATTAAGGCTTCAATCAGTTCCGCAGGCTGACCTGTCACACCAAAACCACTGGTCATGATGGTTGCGCCATCAGGAATTGCCTTTAAAATCGGTTCAATGTCACTGGTGATTTTATTTATCATTTCGCTTGTCCCTTTTCATCCTTAAATTGACGTGACAGGTCAAATTGTCACTCTGC
>JAKCPI010021422.1:0-10197 GCA_023213315.1 Euborellia annulipes
GTAGGTATTTCGATTTTATCACCAAAGGGAGAAAAACAATCAATATTTTTCATGTATAAAATATATAGGCCTTGAAATAGAATTGGAGAAATATTCAGGGAAGACTTCCAAAAAGAGATTAAAGAATAGATTGGAATTTATTGGCTGGGAGGAGAATAAACAAGTCAACCACATAAACAAATTGATGGGGTTCGTCAATTTCTTTTATTCTGAATGATTAATAAGTATCTAAAAAAAAAGTAGATAGGTCGATAGGTAATGAGAAAGTAGAAGAAAATGTCTAAAGATATTATTAGAGCACGAAATTGCCAAAAAAGAGAAAAAAAACCCCGTTAGAGTATTTGTTAACGTTCAATGAACTAATTAGAATTAGAATAGAATTCTAAAAAAAAAAATCAGTTAATGATTATCTCAAAGGAATGAGCCCTTCCTAAAAATATTCTGATGGCAGGTGGTAATCCTAAAATACTTTCTCATATAAATAAGAAATTATATATATATCAGAAATTTGTCTAAAAAATACTGACATAAATTATAATGGTTTTTGATTAAAGATTGTGACTAATATTTGATAATAGTTAGGTAAATATTTTGTAAGAGTATCAATATTAAGTTTATTTTTTTCTTTAAATTAAAATAGAAACAAATCGTACGTGACATCAAATAATTATTATCTGAATGTATTTAATAATCTTGAAAAGGAATTAAAGGAATTAAATATAAGAAAATAATTTTTATATAAGATGAATAGATTAGAAAATAGTATTAAGAAATTATTTAAAATTTAGCCTTGGAATAATTCGTGATAAAAAAAAAAAAAAAACTTTTTCCCTGGAGTAGAGCTATTTCGATTCTTCAACTAAATTTCTTTACTTTGTTAGTTTAAATTGATTCACAAAAGTGAAGGACCGATCGTAATTAAATTCCCCGACTACCCAGGACCGAAAAAAAATTAAAATATGCAAAAAATGACTTCATTTTTTAATTCTAATTTTATTTTATTTTTTAATCAAAACTTTTCTATTTTTTTTACCTATAGATCGAATATAAAGAGAGAGTATTGCGATTGTATCATAAATTCAATGTGGAGATTTTGATTAAAATACGTTTTGAGTTGAGATATTCTATCTCTCAAGAACGTAAAGAAATATCAGGTTAAATGTTGGTACATTGAGTACTGTAGTTAAGTTCCGCATATGCATATTTGATATGTGATTATTTCATTGTTTTTTTTTTTTTTTTACAATTTTTATCAGAGACCAAATCTTTTATCCAATCAAGAATTCTATCATCTTTTATAAAAACAATGAAATAATCACATTTGGAAAAGGCCTGAGTGGAATTTAACTTTGACACTCACTGGTGCTGCAACAAAGCTTTTGGAGAAAATAAAATATATGTCGTCAAGAAAAATCTAGTGTGACATATTACACTATTTTCGATTAGCAGAGGAAAGAAAAGTAAGTTATGTTAAGTGCGGTGTAGGAGTGATTAGATGATCAAAAAACTCAAAAAGGCCGTGTCTGGATTGTTATTCGTTGTTATTATTGATTTGTTATTATCTAACTAATGTAATTAATTATAAATAACTAAAAAATATAGTTTAGGCGTCGTCCACATATTACGTAATACGTGCAGGTGGGTTTGTTTGGAGGCTAGTTAGTTATTTAATTTATAAGATATAAGATTTTGTGGCCACGAGGAAAAAGTACAAATGGCGGAGAAAATATTGTCCATGGACGACTTCCAAATGTTCTGCGAGCAATTTTTTACCGAAAATTAAAGTAAACGAAGATTCAAAGGAGTCTCAAGAGAAATTGATAGATTCATTAATCGCCAGAATAACCGAATTTGAATTCTCGGAAAAAGAAGCGGAGTATTTTGACGATTGGTTTGCTCGTTTCGGGGATGTTATTATGATCGATGGTAAGGATTTAGAAGAATCAACATGCGGACAGCCGCTCCGAATTTTTAAGTATATAATGTAAGAATCAACACTACCTATAAGCCTAATTTTGTTATCTAAAAATAAATACTATTTTTAGAAAAATTAATATTAACTATAAAGTAAGATAAGATTGTCTTGGTCTTAAAAAGTTTGGATAATATTTACAATAAGACTTTTGGGAGTTTAGTACTTTTTACAACTTTTTCAGGGAAAATACTCCCTCATTTCCCTTTATTAGCCTAAAAGAGGTGTCGGTAAGCCAATTTGATCGAGATATATGCCAAAATAACGAAAATTTTGAAGAAATACGAACGCCACATTAAGCATTAAAAAATGTATTATTACTTACTTTTTTGGGTTTTTTCTTTCTCCATTGTAATTTAGATGACAAAAATCTTGCGACTGGCCTATTCTGATTGAGATAACTAGATAAATTAATTAAATAGAGTAAAAAAAAAAGATTAATAATTTTAATGATAATTGTTTATTTTTATAAATATTGAACGATAAAGGAGCTAACTTCATATTGAATTATGACTATTCACTGACTATTTAAAAAAAAAAACCTTGAGTTTGCTATACATAAGAATATCAACTTTTTTAGCCACAATTATTATTTGAACTCTCTATATAGGCTACTATTAATATTATTATAAAAATTAATATTTTTTCTTTCATTTTCACTCTTGGCTACTGAGTCCATTTAGGGGATTTATCGTCTTTATCGGAAGTTTCCAAATTCTTTGGAGGACCGATGCTCTTTTCATAAGTCAATTGATAAATTTTTTATAAAAATGAAATGAAATTTTATATCACGATCAAAATTAATGTGTTAATCAATTTTTGGGGGCCCCCGTATTCTACGGGGTCCTAGACACGCGCCTTGCTTATGATCCGTCACTGTCAAGAATATTTTAAAGAAGTTGCAGGAATCCCTTGTCCGAGAGCCGCCGGAGGCCGCTCGGAGACTTTCGGTTAATTAAGGTCGGTTCTGTTTTAGATTAAAAAATATTCATCCAGAATATTTTAAAGAACTTGCAGGGATCCCTTGTCCGAGAGCCGCCGGAGGCGCTCGGAGACCTTCGCGAGTTTTAAGTTCGGTTATTTTATTTTTAGAAAAAAATTCAAAACAACTAGGGAATTCTCGGCTTTGGGTCGGTTCGGCTCAGTTCGGTTCGGTTCGGCTCGGCTCAGTTCGGTTCGAAACCATCCAGTTAGAAGCGATTCGGTAGCTTTTAAAAAAAAATTTTCGGGACCGAAGGGCCCGAAAATTTATTTTTAAGGGCTACTGAATAGCTTCTAACTGGATGGTTTCGAACCGAACTGAGACGAGCCGAACCGATCCGAACAACCGAACCGAAGTCGACACTAGTGACAAAACAACTTCAGGGGTCCCGACCTAATTGTTTCGGTCCTTCGGTTGAAGTTCGGTTTCCTTCGATTAAAAAAAATTTAAAACAACTAGGGAATTCTCAGCCTTAGTGACAAAACAAATAGCGCTCGTAAATGGAAAGAACGAAAGATTCATGAATGTTGAGCTAATGTAAAAACCCCCAAAAAAATATTCTTTGTTTTTTTTTTTTTTAATGATCATCTGAAGTTAGCCCCTTTATCGTTGTTTATTAAAAAAAAAATAATAATAAACAATTTTCGATCAAAATTATTAATTTTATTTTTTCAACTCTATTTAATTAATTTCTTTAGTTATCTCAATCAGAATAGGTCAGACGCAAGGTTTTTGTCATCTAAATTACAATGGAGAAAGAAAAAACCCAAAAAAGTAAGTAAAAATATATATTTTTAATGGTTAATGTGGTCCTTCGTATTTCTTCAAAATTTTCCTTATTTTGGCATATATCTCGATCAAATTGGCTTACCGCCACCTCTTTTAGAATAATAAAGGGAAGGGAGGGTGAATTCTCCCTGAAAACTTCCTAATTTTAATAAAAATTTACTTACCGTCATATAGGATTTAGCCAAATTTTGCATTGATTTAAATTTAATTATATATTATAAAATAATTGTGTCTTGATTAATTCAAGAACAAGTCATGAAGTTTTAATAAATGAATTTAGTTTTAGGAGCATTAGAATATAAATAATTAATTAGATAATAATATCATTTATTAATTAGAATAAGAAATGTATTTAAAATAGAGCTGATAATTATTTTAATTAGAAAAAACAAAAATGCAAGTGTCATGAAAATATAAGGAAAAGCAAATATTTTGACCGAGTTGAAGAAAATACCGAATCAATTAAATAAAACAAATTATTTAATAAATATTTAAATGAAAATTAAAATGAATTAGAAGTTTTAAAGAGTAAAATTATTAAAAATTTGATGAGACAGACAGGTTGACAGACACATCACTCCCGAGGTTAAGCTAATTATATTATTCTAATTAATGAATCCGTTGAAAATTTTCATTCTGAACAAATTAAATAAATATTTAAATAAATCACTCACCTTCAAAAATGTGATTAAATGATAATAAATAATAAAATGTTGACGATGTATGATTAGCCTGTTCGAGCAGTCAAGGCAAGATGGCGAAGTTGAGAAAAAGAGACGAGGCATTCAAATCCGAGAAAGTAAAAAAAAAAAATTTAGTGGCAAGTATTATGAATTTTAATTATCAAATTATATTTGAAGAAAATTTCTAATTAAAACAAAAGGAGACATACAAAATAAATAATAAATACCTTTATTACTGGAAAGATTGACAGTTGCATGCAAGTAATGAGAGGAAAACTTCCAGACAAGCCAGAGATAGCGCCACGGTCAATGCCAACACTGTTGCTGAGACGAAAAATCTGCTATTCGCTGTGAATAATTCCAATTATTTTAAAAATAATTTAAATTAATCAAGACTGCGCCATTCTGTAATAATTTTTTTATTGCTCTGAAGCAGTAGCATCATTTCAACTTTTTTCTTGGGGGGGGGGGGGGGCAAACTTTTTTCTTGGGGCCCCCAAACATTTTTTTTTCTTGAAATTTACTTACAAATAGGTACTCTAATTTGGCCAAAAGATATTTAATTGTTTAATTTTGTACAGTTTGTATACTTGTAGATATATTTTGTAATATTTTAATTAAAATAATATAAAAATTTATAAAAATCAGAGCCCTTAGGGGGTGGGGGAGCAAATGCCCCCTCCCAAATGACGCCACTGCTCTGAAGCCAGAGTTAGTGGCCAATTTAAAAAAAAAGCTCGAATGATTTTCACAAGAGGGAATGATTATTTGAATCACGAGGGAAAAAAGGTAAAATGATATGAATTTTGTATAGGAAATTTTATTCGGGGGGGGGAGAGGGTAGTTCTATATTGTGACATAATATTTGTAGAGGGGGTTTGTTTGTATAGGACAAACAGTAACAGGGAGGGGGGGGGGGGGGCTAGAAGATCGTCAAAAAAGGCGTAATATGTGGACGATCCCTTAAAGCCGAAATTGGAATCACAAATTGTCGCTTCGGGCTGGAGTCAGTTCCCCAGGCCAGTTAGCAGCAGCATACAGGTATCGTCGATGGACTTAGATTCTTTTAAGGTCTTCTTAACAGTTTTAAAAAAAAAAGTATTAAATGATAAGAGTTGTTTCGGTTTAGATGGAAAAATGATGTATTTTTCTTGAAGTTATATTTCATTTTTTTTATTGACAGCGTGAATACTTGGTCTTCTTCTTCAGGCTTAGCCTTATCACTGGGAAAATTTCTTTTATTTTCGATGACAAATATTATTTACTTGGAAATTCATCAATAATGGAAATTTTTTACAAAAAAAAAAAAGTCAAAAGGGCCTTAAAAATTAATTTATAATTTATTTACATCAAGATATCATCTCATAAAAAATGTTTATTTATAATTTATAAAATTATATAAACTCAAATTTTATTTATTCAATACTAAAGAAATTTATACAATTAACAAAATTAATCTAGGTCCTTTAGAACATTTTTTACAAGATGATATAAAAGTACAAATTTTTTTTTTTTTGTGATTACATGAGATGAGGTTTGAATTATTTTACAAACAAAATTACTATATACATAGTAATTATATAGAAAAAATTATTTACATAAAAAAGTTTTACAAAAATATTTAAGAAAAAAAAAAACAGAGGAAATTAAAACTTTTTAATATGTGTTTTAATATAATAATAAATTTTAAAGTAAAATATATTAGCACTTTTAAAGGGTTTTACTTTTTTAATATAAAAAAATGATGGTTGTCCGTAGTTTTGCCTTCCGATGATATTAACACTGTAAAAAAAAAAAAAAAAAAAACTATAATAATCATATCATCTTCATCATTCATACTATAATATAAAGCGCTAGCTAGCCACTGACTTCCGTTATGTTCCTGGTTACCACTCTCTCTCGCTGATTAGCCAGTGAGAGAGGAAGTTGAGTCAATTAGGGAAATTTAAAACTTTAAAATTGCGCAATTGTTCGCCGAAGGCGAAATTTTTTTACTTATTCACTTGTTTATTATAAGTTAGAACCATGTTCCTTAGTCATTTTCTGATGAGCTCCTGGGGGATGATAATTTCAAAATTAAAAATTTATTTTTGGATAAGTAAAAAAAAAAATTTCGCCTCTAAATGTTTTCCTGAATTCACGCCGGGATGCATATCATTCAAATTAAGAAACAGAGTCTCAATAGTTAGATTTTTTTATTAGCTCTTGACAGGGGCGGATTAAGGGGGGGGGGGAGGCGATCGCCCGCCCCCCTCCTTTAATCCACTCCTGTCAAGAGCTAATAAAAAAATCTAACTATTGAGACTCTGTTTACTTGTAGATTAAAAATAATAATAGCAGTTAATTATTATAAGAGGGAAAAGTCTGGGATATATAGTCAATATGTTTGAGAGCATCCTGAGGCTTTGGTTTTGATCAGATGATTAACTTCATTTGATTGAACTGAGGATGGCACCATCCTAAAACCAAAAGATTGCTTTTGGTCTATTGTAATGGTCTCTCAGTATTTTCTTTCTTTCTTCATAAAACAATGGGCATCCGATTTGGCGTCCGGATCTGAGAAAGATCCGGATGCCAAATCGGACATTTTTTCCTTTTACTAATATGAACCGAAAACGAGGCCAAATTGGGAAATTTTACTCCCCGTCGCACCACAAGTTATCTACTGTAAATATTTTATGGAATTTGAGTGATAGTGTATTTGCTTTCTCTTACCTATATATGAAATATATGAGAGAGAAAGTATTGCGATAATGTCAAAAATCGATGGATATATATGTTTTGAGGTCCCCTAAGTCCAAAAAGAGGACCCCGCAAATTGGGTGTGTGTGTGTGTGTAACAATTTTTAACAATTGAGGTACCAACAGAGGCGGATTAAGAGGGGGGGGGGGGGGCAGTGGGGGCGATCGCCCCCCCCCCCCCCGAGAAGAAATTCAAAATGTTATAAAAACTAGTAATCTAAAGAAATTATGATTTCCGCTCTTTAATTTCAATTGAATTTGTTACCAATCAATTTAAATAAATAGGAAAGGGATCTAAATGACCATAGATGCCGACAAAGTCCTTAAATAAAAAAAAAAAAAAAACCGCCCCCCCCCCCCGACAAAAATGCATTAATCCGCCCCTGGGTACCAAAGCAAGAGCAAGTGGTCTTCATAAGATTTCAAGGGCAAAATGAGAATATACATTTTAAAGAGAATCTAAAAAATAATTGATTTATGAATTTTAATCAAAATCGTTGAAACAAATTTTGAGAAAATCGAAAAAACCTGAAAAAGTACATCAGTAAAGTACTAGTACTTTTGGACCGATTTTGTTTAAAAGCTTATTTACACGGGGCTCAGCTGGGAGCCTACCAGTGGCGTATTTTAGCTGGGCCCCCCTCCCAGAAATTTTTCAAATCTATATACGTACAGATATAACGGGTATAAGGGTAATTTCTAAATTTTTGTTTGAAAAAGTGTGTTGCATAAATAAAAGTAATAAAAAAAAATGAAATATAATAATATATATTCAAACAATAAAAAATCCCTTCCCTTTAAATCGTCTTCTAGCCTGATGGAAAGGGGTGACAAATAACTAAATTTCTACTTATTTACTCCATATTTTAATACCTTTTTGGAACTTAAACCAACTACTAATCCTTACATAAAATTTAAAAACAAACACAAGCTTTCGGAAACATCCAATAAAACTTACCTTTCGTTTTTTCGCCGATCGCTCGAGACCCTCGCCGAGAGTAGCGACGGAGTTTCGTTTTCGTTTCGTTGTCAGCGGTGTACTCGTCGAAGACATTAAGCTCGATGTTGTCACCAAGGCCGTATCCCCTAGTCCCGATCCTGATGAAGAACTACTCGCGTCGTCCAAGCCAACGAAATCTCGATGTTTATTGGTTTCACGAGTCTCTCGTCGAGATGTAGGCGTTGATAGGCCAATTGCACTGTCGCCGGTCCCCGGTGTGTTTGCAAGAACCTGCGTCGCCAGGAAGTCCTGAGCGTCGCAGATGTAAGACGCGGGTCGCAAAAATGCATTTGGGTAAAATCGGTTGATACCCAAATGATGATCGAGTTGACATCACAGTAGAATCAATTGCGATCGGGACGATACAAGGGGAATTCCACAGCAAGAGCAGCAATGGGAAGTAAAACAAATTGCCATTTCAGTATCCAAAGTTACTTTGAAACCCCAAATGAAAAAAAAAAATGTTCCATTTTTGTCTAAGTGACTTTAGTACTTACGTGAAGAAAAAAATTATTGGAAAAATAAGGAGAGATAGAGAGAAAATTAATTCGTTTAAGGAAGAGGAAATAATTAGGAAGCGATTAGCCGCAAGCGTAGAGAAATAAGAAAAAAATTAAACTCAAAAAAGACAAGCAAGAAAACAGAGGGCTCCAATTTTTTGGAAAAAATCAATCTAAAAAACAAAACAAAAATAAATTTTATTATAAAATTCAGCAATACCTCGTATAGTAGGATTTGAAACAATAAATAAGTGAATTCAATCAAATTCGGAAGAAGTTTTTGAACGAAAACAATAATCGAACTGACTACTTACTATGTTTATAAAATTATATCGGTATGTTTATAAAATTCTTAAGAAAAAAATCAGCTTTCAAAGTTGGTCATCGCACGACAATCTAGTTTAAAAAATCTGGGTCGAACCGTACAAGTACCTATATGAAGAATTCAACGGAAATATTTTCAAGAAAATGATATAGAGAAAACAAAAAATATGAAATATCAAACTCAAAATAGCCTCAAATGAACTTTTTCTTAGGAAGAATGGAAAAGTGAACTGGATGAAAGACCCCATCCTCTTTCCAAATTATATTCTGAGAAATTGAAAGGTGAAGAATAAGGTAACTTGGTAATGACCTACAAAATGAGAAATTATCGATTGTTTGAATGATCCTTTTCAAAAAATATTTTTGACTAAAAACGAATCACGATTTTGAATGTGATTTATTTATTTATCAACATTCCATAAATAAAAAAATGACTTTAATAAAAAACCATACTATGGAGGCAGGTTGTGGCTTTTATTATATATATATATATTTTTTAAGATTTGTGTGTAGAGTTAGTAAAAAAATGCCAAAATGAAATTGGTTCTTTGAGAGGGGGGATTTTATTGAACATTTTGAAAATCAATTTGTTCTTTGGCAAGAAGACAAACCAACCAACGTCAAAAGAATATGATGAATATAAAGAATTTTTTTTAAGTAGATTATTCCAATTAATGACAACCAACAAAGGCCACGTGAATTTATTATATGACATTTTTACTTACCAGTGAGGTATTGCTATTTTTTAAAATAAAAAGTTTAAGTTAAATACTAAAATTCAATAATTAAATACCAGATATAGTATTAATTTAGACTATAAAGAAACAGTAAAGAAAAGATATTAATTTTTAAAAACAATCAAAAAGTTATCTTAAATTCTTTCTCACTAGAAATGCGAAAAAGTTAACGAAATCTTTTTACAACCTAGTAAAAAAAGATTTTTAAACTCAAAAATTTCCTTAGATTTTTTCAATGCATTTATTTTTCTTAAATTTATTTTATTGAATTTTAATTTA
Source organism: Euborellia annulipes (assembly GCA_023213315.1). NCBI lineage: Eukaryota > Metazoa > Arthropoda > Insecta > Dermaptera > Anisolabididae > Euborellia > Euborellia annulipes. The sequence goes on from JAKCPI010021422.1 coordinate 10,009, forward strand.
AATTAATAATAATAATAAGGTATAATTTTTTTTAAATATATATATATAGATGTGCATAGACCTAGAAATTGTTATAATTTCAGGAGTTAAGGGTTGTATTCAACTGAATGAATAGAGGAATGAATAGACCATGGGTGCCGCGAGATATTTAGAAAAAACAAAGAGCCCACGGGCTTGGTGTAGTGGCTA
>JAKCPI010021423.1:0-20962 GCA_023213315.1 Euborellia annulipes
GATCATCTTCCTGTGACGCTTAAATGTAATATAGAGGTAAATAAGAAAAATGAAATAATGCCTTTGCTTCCTAAATTTAAATGGGTCTCAGGAGACAAAGATTTTTATTGAGCTGTAATTGAAAATTCAACAAACGAACAAATTTGGTCCGAAAACGACCCAAGTATGAACCTAAAATATATAAGAGATATGATAATAAATTACAATGAAAAAAATAAAAAAAAGCTAATTATAAAAAATTTCTCCCCAAGCAGGAATGGTTCGATGTCGAGTGTCATAAAATGAGAACTAAAGTCTTCAACCTTCTTAGATGTTATAGAAACTCCAACTCACCTATAATTAAAATGCTCTACCATGAGGCAAATAAAAATTATGAGAGGCTGTGCGATTTGAAGAGGGAGAAATATTTAGAAGATACTATTGAAAAACTAAAAAAGATTAGGGATACTAAGGATTTTTGGAAACAAGTCCGAATTTTCAAAACAAAAAAAATTTTTAATCTGGATAAAGATATCAGTGCTGAGAATTGGGTCGTGTATTTCAGAAGCTTAACGAATCCGGACTTGGCCTCTTATAGAATAAGTTATGCGGATCCTTATATAGAGGACAGTGTGTTAGACTCCCCTTTGATATGTCGGACTTGCGTCTGGTTATTTCAACAGCCAAAGACAATAAGGCACCTGGCTCTGATCGTATCCCCTACGAATTTTTTAAAAACGCCCCGAATAATTTTTTAAATAAACTTCTTGATATATTTAATGGTTTTTATAATAAAGGGAAAGTCCCAGATAGTTTTAAGGATGCGATAATCTTTCCGCTGCACAAAAGGGGTGAGCTAAGCGATGTGGCAAATTACAGAGGTATTTCGTTTTGTAATTCTGTAGGAAAAATATTTACGGGTCTCCTGCTGGGGAAATTATCGAGGTGGTCAGAACAAAATAATATTATGGGAGAATTTCAGGCGGGCTTTCGAAAGGGCTACTCTACGATCGACAACGTGTCAAATTTAATGAATACGGTAAAATTAAGCTAAGTAAAAAAAAAGAAACAAGGTCTTTGCGTTCTTTGTCGATTTGTCCTAAACTGACGCTGATCGCATAGATAGGCATTGCCCTGTTATATAAATTGTCAGAAATGGGGTTTCTTCCCAAAATGAAAAATATTATTAAAAACTTATATACAGGAACGTATGCATCAGTTTGGTGCTGTGACCCGGTCTGTCCGAAGCCTTTGAAACGACAATGGGGGTAAAGGCAAGGGTTGTCTGTTAAGCCCAATTTTGTTCTCCCCTTTTTTTTGAACGACTTGGAGGACTGCCTGAATGGGGGAATCCAAATTAATAAAATAATCAATCAAACTCCTTGCATACGCCGATGATTTGGTGCTACTTGCACCACTAATAAAAATGACTTGCAGTGGTGGATCAAATGGATGAATATTGTAAAAAATGGAATTTGGTTGTAAACTTAAATAAATCAAAAATAGTAGTATTTAGGAATGGGGGAAGGCCGCCAAACACGAAGTGTGGAATTACAGAGGAGAGAGAATATCAAAGTTGTTAATAGTTATAAATACTTAGGTATAAATCTTACATCTGGATTATCGATGGAAAACATTTGGAGGAGAAGGTTTCCCAAGCAAAAGAATTTGCACTAAATTCGTTTAATAATATACTATATAAAAAAATGTTCCTTTTTCTTCAAGCTGCACATCTTCTTTGCTGTCTCACGAGCAATTCTCTTGTTATGGAGCACAGGTGTGGGGTTCTAGGATGTTTGGGAAGGTTGAGTTGCCATTTAAATATTTCTTTAAAAAAATTTTTTTAATCTTCCCAAATTCACCCTCAGATTTTTTCGTTTATTTTGGAGAGTGACGTTCACCCAACTTTTCTGTATGCTCTCAAACTACACTTAAAATATATATCTTAGATGTTTGAACCTCCCTGACAATTTAGATATCCGGCCATTCTTGTAAGAGAAATTATTAAAAGGAAATTATTTTGGTACCGTGATTGGAGAGCAATTACTACTTTGAGTCATATTCAGTATCTCATTGGATGATTTATTTGAAAGAAAAAATTACTGTTACTGAAGTCCTAGAAACTGTTAAAAATAAATTATTCAATGATTCTTTATATCTCTGAAAGCTCAGGGATAATTCCCCAAGCAGAATTTATATAAAAAATTAGATTTAAAGTTTTAAAATGGTTAATACTTCCACCTATGATTCTCAAACTATCGCTTGGATATTGAAAATTAGGGGAGAACTCCTTTACCTAAATAAGTACTCATATAGGAAGGATGTGGGTTTATGCTCGCTTTGTAATATGAATGTGAGACGAGGATGTCTATCATTTTATTTGTGAGTCTGTTCAATTTTTCAGAAACTTCAGATTATTATATTTAGACAATGAATTCCTCAGCTTAGAAAATGTTCTAATGTATTTGAATGGTAGTGATAATGTAATAAAGCTAATTAAATATTGTAAGAAGTGCTTGGAATTATGGGCACTTTCTGGTCACTCAATTTTAATTATTGAATTGAATTCCAATTTTACTTGTGTAATACAATTTTTTTTTCATTTGTTTTTTTTTGTTTTTTTTTCTTCTCTCTCATGTAGTATATGTAATATTTATTATATTCTCATGTACTATGTAATATTTGTTGAGATATTGTATGATTTATTGCGACCTCTCCCGACGGTTAAATTAGCGAGGAAATAAAAGGTCTTAAAACAAATTATTTATTTAAATTTCTCAATGTAAAATGTCAAGAAAAATAAAGACATCTATTATTATTATTATTATTATTATTATTAATGACAGATACTTAGTTGGAAAAGAAATTGAGTGAGTGTAAATGTCAAAAAGGAACGTTTATTTTTAAAATTGCAGGCGTTATATGACTTAAGCAGAGACGTTTCGAAAAATCCTAAAGCATTACCTGAATTTCAAAGTCAGGTTGAATCAGTTCGATAAAATTCGTGATTCTTTTTGAAGAAATCATAGACGAAATTATTTTAGTTAATAAAGCTTTAAATGATAAGTATACTGCAGATTTCTCTCCAATACATGCTTTTGATCAAATGTATTATCAAATTCTTGCAGTGGCAAATAGTTTGAAGCAAGTAGAGCAACCCACCCCTCCTGAAGCAACCTTAAGTTCATCGCGCTTACCAAAAATAGAGTTATTTAGTTTCGATGGTAATTCTGAGAATTGGTTAAAATTTTACGAAACGTTTAAGGCTGCCGTTCATGAGGATAAAAGATTAACTAACTTTGAAAAATATCATTATTTAGTAAGTAAATTAAAGGATTCCGCCCTTAATGTTGTGACAGGATTTCCCCCTTCCAGTGAAAATTATGCCCTAATTTGGAAGGCATTGGTGGAAAAATATCACAACAAAAGGCAATTAGCCTCTACTTATTTAAAGAAATTATTTGATTATAAACCGATATTGAAAGAATGCCCCAATTCTCTTCGTCATTTTATAGACAATTTTGATGAGGCATTTATCGCTTTAAAATATTTAAAAATTAATGATTTAACGGATTTTATATTATTAAATCTGGCTTTAGAAAAATTAGATAGGCCTACTCGAAAGGCTTTTGAAATGAGTGTTGTTAGTGAGGAAATTCCCTCTTATCAACAATTAATTAATTTCATAAAGGGACATGCAAAAGTTTTGGAAGCGACTCATTTTTCAAATGAGCCTTCGTCAGCTCCAAAAAAGGCAATTAATGCTTCTTCTATGTCGAAACGAGCTTTTACTTCATCGACTGAAGTATTATGCCCTTTGTGTAAATCTTCTCACTCTATACTTAAATGTTTACAATTTCAAAATATGAATCCTTATCAAAGGAAAGAAAAGATTAGGAATTCGAAATTATGCTTTAATTGTTTAAGTCCATCACATTTGTTGCCTGCTTGTACGGCGAAAAATAATTGTTTTGAATGTGGGAAAAGGCATCACACATGTCTTCATTTTAAAGTTAGCTCTTCAGATGACGAATCTCACGATAATTCTAATAGCAAAAATTCTAAAGAAAATCATGATAGTTCCGGGAATTCAACTCCAAGTAGCTCGAGTAGTCATGTCTCAAATAATAATTCAAATGTTGTTTTAGGCACTGCTGTAGTTTTGATGAAAGATTCTTTTGACAATTTTCAACCTGTTCGTCTTTTAATAGATTCGGCCGCACAAAATTCTTTCATTACTGAGGCATGTGCACAAAGATTAAAATTAGCAAGACATAAATGTAGTATTCGAGTCAATGGATTAGGGCAACAGCAAGTAATTGTCAAAGGAATGGTAAATTGCCATTTTAAATCTAGTCATGAAAACATTCATCCTTCATTATTTACTGATGCCATTGTACTTAAAACCATTACTAATGATATGCCTTCTTTACCCCTTCCCAAGTCCATCCGATCTCAATTGAAAGATTTAAATTTGGCAGACCCTAATTTTGATGTGCCAGGGCCTATAGAATTTTTGTTAGCAGGAGATCTTTTTGATGAAATTTATGATGGGGGTAGAATTAAATTAAAAGAAGGAGGTTCAGCTCTGTCTAGTGTTTTTGGTTGGGTTGTCACCGGACGAATATCACTTTATTCTTCTTTAGATAAATTAGCCCATCGCTCTGTTTGTGTTGTTAGTAATATTGATAACATTTTAAATAAATTTTGGGAAATAGAAGAGCCTCCCACTCAAATTACGTCAAATCCAGATGATTATGTATGTGAAATAATATTTAAAAATGAATTTATTCGAACTCCAAAGGGTCAATATGTGGTTCCCTTGCCCTTTAAAGAGGCAAAATTGCCAACTAATTTAGGGAATTCATACTCCGTGGCTCTTAGAAGATTAAAATGTTTAAATCGTCTGGCTTTAAATCCTGAATTGGAGAAAAAATACTATAATAATGATGTATTTAGATATGTATCAATAATTTCACCACTATCTTATGTTTGCACGAAGCGATCTATTTTATCGTGTATTGCAAAATTTTATGATCCTTTAGGGTGGCTTTCTCCAGTGATTTTATTTGCAAAAATTATTATGCAATTGCTTTTGAAAATTAAAGCCGCATGGGATGAAGAGGTTACGTTTGAGATATCTCAAAAGTGGACATTATTTGCTTCACAATTGCCTCTTTTGTCAAATTTAAAATTATCTCGGTATATTTTAAACACAAATTGTCAGCGTCAACTAATGTTAGTAGGCTTTTCAGATGCTTCACAAGTTGGTTGTTCTGGCTGTGTTTATTTAATTTGTAAAAATGGAAATATTATCAATTCTAATTTATTAATAGCGAAAGCAAAAGTTGCTCCAATAAAAGTTCCTCTTTCTATTCCGCGATTAGAGTTATGCGGAGCGGTACTTTTATCAAAATTAATGCAATATATTTTGAATATTTTGCCTTTAGAAATTTCAGGAATGTTTGCTTTCACTGATTCAACAACTGTTTTATCTTGGTTGCGCACGCCGCCGCATCTTTTAAAAATTTTTGTTTCACATCGTGTTGTGAAAATCAATCAAAATCTTGAAGGCGTTGAATGGCGTTATGTGCCCTCTGAGCAAAACCCTGCAGATTGTTCTTCACGGGGAATCCGACCAGAGCAAATTATAAATTTGCCTTTATGGTGGAGTGGGCCAGAGTGGTTAACTTTGTCGCCAGAAATGTGGCCAAGTACCCCTCATTTAGAAACAGTTGCTGATTTATCAGAGCACAAACAGTCTAATATTTTAATTAATACTAGGCAAGATTTTAATTTTTTGGAATTAATTGACAAATGTTCGTCATTTTTTCGGCTTCAACGTATAGTTGCTTTCTGCCTTCGATTTAAAAATAATTCATCTCATAAATTAAAAGGGCACCCTTTGACATCTGGCCCCTTAAAATTAAAAGAAATAAGAAATGCACATGACGTTTTGGTGAAAGAAGTGCAAATGTTTCATTTTGGTGAAGAGATTGCTCGCCTTAAAAGAGGTGAAAAATGTAAAGAATTGCATCGTTTAGTACCCTTCGTTTGCCCTCTCGGTTTCCTCAGGGTGGGGGGTAGATTACGCAATTCTGATCTTGATTTTTCTGTAAAACATCCTCTTCTCTTGCCAAAAAAGTCACACTTCACAGCTATTTTAATTGATCATATGCATTTTCTTAATTGTCATGAAGGGCCTAGACTTTTGCAATCTATTATTTGTAGATCCTATTGGATTATTAATGCCAGATCTATAATTAAAACTAGAGTGCATAAATGTCTGATGTGTCAAAGAGCTCACCCTCGGCAAATAACCCCGCTTATGGGTGAATTGCCCTCTGAAAGAGTTAAAAATGTGAGAGCCTTTAAAACTGTCGGTATAGACTTTGGGGGTCCTTTTTCTATAAAAGAAAATAGATTAAGAAAGCCACGAATTTTGAAAGCTCTATCCAATGACCTCAATGAATTTGATGTTCTTACACCTAGTCATTTTTTAAATAAGGAACCACTTAGTGTGTTACCTGAAAGGGACCTTGGTCATCTTGCCATTAATAGACTTTCCCGTTGGGAAATGGTGCAACGTGCATCCCAAGATTTGTGGAAAATATGGAATAGAGATGAGGGAGCCTAACCTCAATGTGGGAGATTTGGTCCTGATTAAGGATAAATTGTGTTCGTCTTTGCAGTGGCCCCGTGGTCGAGTGGAAAAGATTTTCCCAGGCCCTGACGGCATAGTGCGAGTTGCACAAATTCGAACTAATACAGGGTCAATGCGTAGACCTGTGGTGAAACTCACCAAACTTTTGGTGGCATAAACTATATTTCATAAATAGATGTATATATATATATATTTATTTTTATTTATTTATTTTTTATTTATTTATTTATTTTTTTTTTTTTATTTGCTTTATCTTTGTACTTGTGAATTATAAATTAATTCATTTTTATTTTTATTTATTTTTGATTTTACTTTATTAGGAAATTAAAATATTTTCCCTTTTTTGTTTAATTTCGGTGGGGGGTATGTTTGAGCATACTGTAGGCTACTCCTACTCTCCTTCTTTCTCCCCTCTCCGCCACGCTCACTCGATCAGCTGCGCGAGTATTTTTTTTTAATATAAAATTTCGGAATCGGAATTGAAACACAGAAGAATTTTCCCGAGCGGCCCTCGAGGAACCTCCGGCCTTTGCAGCTCTTCGTTGAGTGAGTACAACAAGTGAACCTACCCCCTATTTCCTAACATCTACCCTTAAAAACTACAGTCCATTGCTCCAACACTTGTAATTATGCTGATTGATTTAATTATTTATTTTATTTTTGAATTTGTATTACTCTTTTACTTGAAATTTCAAAATTACTAATTGTAAGTTTAAAACTTATTTGCTTTTTTTTTTTTGTAAAAAAAATGGCTTATATATGTAGATTTTTAAAATCGTAGAATTAAGGGGTTTTGAAACGGCACTTCAAAATAAATTGATAGTTTGACGAAAAAGAAATATCCAATACTTTATCTGCTAAAGAGAAACTAATGAGTTGATTCCTCCTACCTGTAGAAGAGCTCTCCAAGAGGCCATCTAGCACTCCCGTTCACTTGGCAGGACAAATTAGGCGTAAGGGAAGCCGTAGGCGATGAGGAAATAAATTGTTCCAAACCATGCAGAAAGATACGAGTGGCTCTCGAAAGCCACTCGGAAAGGGAATCGTCATCTGTGCCGAAATGAACACCTGCAAATTGAAGAATTGAGAACAAATCAACAGCTAAATTATCTCAGTAACTAAATAAAAAAAAAAAAAAAAAAACACACAAGAAAATAATTTAATAAAAATAAATAAAAGTTTTTAATCTCCTTTTTTTTAACACTCACTTTTTCTCATTCACACTCACACTCACATTCACACAGTGGTTTCGGCAACTTAGGTCATATAAGACTTTGACGATAACCGTTATTATTTATAATATCTATTGAGGGTCCAGGCATTTATATTTAAGCCATTTGGTATCCAAATGGCTTAAATAAAATCATCGTACTGTTTGGGGTCTTTCTCTTACCCTATATAGAGAGAGAAAGTATTGCGATCATGTCAAAAATTCGATGTCGAGATTTTTTTTAGAAGTTTTTGCATTATAATTGATCACAATTAAACGGAGAATCACTCTAGGTCATCTTTAAAAGAATCAATATAAATTAGTTTAAGTATCATTATTGAATTACAATGTTATATAGGATGGTTATTAAATAATGATTTATTAACATTTAATTTTGGCGTTAATTTCATTAAGGAAGACATTATTTATTCATATATTACTTAAATAGGAAATTAAATTTAAGTGTAATGAATATATATTTTTACGAGAAAATTTGCTATTACTTTTTTATTTATATCGAACTAAACTCACTTTGGTAAGGGCTAAGGTACGAGGTTGAAAAATATTAATTATAGTCTGAAATTTGAATTGCAGGTGAGATGTTAAGAGATTTCCCGGGAGACAATGTTATGATTTGAAATGACGTCATTCCAATGATATGAGTCGATTTAATAAAATTTCATTTTGTTTTTCGAATATATATATATATATAGGCCTATATATCGATTTATATTATATTTCATATCTCTCCGCCGTTTATTAGGTCTCAAAGGAATGAATCTTTTTTTTTACATGTAATATATAGACTAGCCTTTAATTAAATCTTTTGAAATTATTTAATTAATCATTTTGATTTAGATTTATAGAAAAAAATTATCATTTTATGGTCCCAGAATTAATCAATTTCTTATGCAAATATAATCTAGCTTCCTTTAAAGGAGGTTGTCAATCTCTTATCTGAATTAATGTCTAAAATCTATCAGGATTTGAAGGACGTTCCAGCCAGGATAGATTATTAATTAAAAATCGCTAATATATAGATATAATTAATAAAATAATAAATAATAAACATAAAGAAATTCAGTAGTGAAGATGAGGCAGAGAGGAAGTGACGAATGGAGGGAGGGGAGGGTATTAATAACATAACAGTTTGTTTACGATTCAAAGCAGCTTTAGTACTTCTGTATGATTAAAGTTATAATTAGAGACCGGATTTTAAGCAAAATGCTTATTGCTCAATTTTATAAGCAACCATTAGATATTTAATTTCTATACGAATTAGGAAAAACTAAGTGTATTGAGATGGCATTTTTTATGCTTTTTTTGCTTTTTTTGAGTTTTCATGCTTTTTTTCCCTTTCGTGCTTATTTGAACTTATTTTACGAATATTTATAATTTTTTTTTTTTTTTTTTATTAAAAAACACACTTTTTTCTCATTCACACAGGCATACATCAGGGAGGTATATAGGGGAGGGGGGGGGGGGGGGGGAGAGGGCCCGCCCCTCCCCAAAAAAAAAAAAATTTTAAAAACCCCGCATTGCGAAAAAATATTGCCCTGTAAAAAAAATTTTTTCCCCAGGGGTGAAAAAATTTGGTTCCACAAAAACAAAATTTTTCGCAAGGCGGGGCGGAATAAATTTAGTTTCTTTAAAAAAAAATTTGTATACGCCATTGGTATGAGTAAAAATTGCTTATGAGATGCTTTTTTTCAACTTTTATGCTTATTTAACAACTTTTTATTCAAGTTTTTTATGCTTTTTTAAGCACTTTTTTTCCATTTTTTTATGCTTTTTTTGTCCGGTCTCTAGTTATAATATTAATGTTTTCTTCGGGTGGGCCGCTCTGCCCCCCCCCCTCCTCTGGGACAGCTAGAGAAGAAAGCAAATAAACTCGAGGCACTATAATCAAATACTATTATTAATATATTCTTGAAGAAAGGAACTCTATGAGTAGGGCAGCCAGCGAAAATAAAAAACCTTTATATTATTTCGTCTACGTTTCGGGAACGCATCGCTCCCATCTTCAGGACGAAATAATTGTTGAATGATAGATGAATATTTTTTATTTTGTACACACAATGAAAAAAATAACATGTATTGTGCATAGTGATTTAATAAATACGACAATTGTATATTGCCTAAAGCTGCATAATATACAATTGTCGTATTTATTAAATCACTATGCACAATACATGTTATTTTTTTCATTGTGTGTACAAAATAAAAATATTCATCTATCATTCAACAATTATTTCGTCCTGAAGATGGGAGCGATGCGTTCCCGAAACGTAGACGAAATAATATAAAGGTTTTTTATTTTCGCTGGCTACCCTACTCATAGAGTTCCTTTCTTCAATCATCACCACAGCCATTCTTCTACTCTTCATTGAATTAATATATTGTTTTAGCCTTTTATTTTTGGTTGAAAATTGATATGACCGCTATATATCTAAAGTACCTAGTCATAGTTATTATTAACAATGAGGCACTCAGAACAAAAAGGAAGGAAGTGGAAAAATTTTTCCATTAAAATAAATTAAAAAATAAAAAAAATTATATAAACTTGTCAGGACATCATTCTGGGATTTTTACAAAAAAATCAATGGGACCGGGATCCATATTTAAATTTTTATTCCGCTTTCAATTTAAACATATCTCTAGTCTCTCTTAACTATGCCAAACTACGCCTCTCCTCCAAAATTCTAAATACTCTTAGAAATTATAAAAATAATATTCCATTTTCTTTAAAATTTATCTATTCATTTGGGATGGGAGGGAGGATTGATTACCTATCGAATCTTCTGAACCTCCCCTGAAAATTTTCTACGAAATTTTTTTTTTCTAGATATTTTTTATTTATGTTCTAATTAAACGATTTTGATTAAAAAAAATTTAATTTTCAAAAAAAAAAAAAAAATTCTGGCTTAACATGCATTATTATAAATAAGATTTAAACTTTCGACCGTTGGTTCTCGTTGAAACATTTTGTAAATTAAAATTAAATATACAAATTAAACACTAGGTTATTTGTTTCGAAGGTTTTATTAATTAAAAATTAACACTTGATACGTATTTCGACAATTACTTTTGTCGAAATACGTATCAAGTGTTAATTTTTAATCAATAAAACCTGTGTTTAATTTTTCCCATAAGGGTTAGAGAGGAATTTAAACTAGTGTTTAATTTGTATATTTAATTTTACATTATTATAAACTTTAAATGCTGGTAGCGACCCCTAAAATCGTTTTAAATACAGCCAAATTTTTTTCTAGAGCATTTTACACGTGAGAGATTCGAATGAGAGGGTGAATAAAATTTTAAACACCAGCCTAATATAGGAATATGCTTGAACATCTTGTCCGAGTTTCTAAAGCGTGTATTATAATAATGGTCACAATAAACCACAATATTCTGCTTGAAAATTATTTTTCCGTAATAATGATGAGGAGAATATTCAGAGGAATTCAGAAAAGCAATTCCGCTCTTTCAATAAAACAGAATAAATCATATGAATCGAAAAGTTATTTTATGAAAGTTATAATGAAAGTTTATCTTGCCCTCCCTCCTCACGTTCATCCGCCATAAAACCAACTTAATTTTTCTCTCATTTTCTTTAGCAAGATCAAATAATCAACTCTCTAACCCTTATGGGAAAAATTAAAGCTTATGATCATTGGTATATTATTTATTTCAACTTTTGTTCTCATAACTGAAAGAAAATGGAAATAAAAATAATTAATGATTGACCACTCACTATTTTTAAAAATCATAAAAGGCAGTCAAATAACAATGTATATTTTAGTCCGACGTTTCGGTCCTTTCCTTAAACATGTGATCGAGCGACAATTTTCCAATTGTATTGGATAGTATTTAAATTACAGTATTTAGCTATATTGTGAAAAATATTCCTTAAAATATAGCTCAAGCAGAATATCATCCAATTCTCGAATGCTTACTATGAAATTTGCAGCCTGTACGTGCAGTTTTTATAATAATTAATTTGCCGACTGACTGATTGCAATACATACTTTCCGGTCAACAATAATTGGTTCAAATTATCATTTATTTTTTTTAACACACACACTCACATTCACACAGTCTTTTCGGCAACTTAGGGCATTTAAGACTTTTAACGATACTCGTATGCTATTAATATATCGTTTGGGGGTCCAGGCATTCTTTTTTAAGCCATTTGGTATCCAAATAAAATCATCGGACTTCCTAAGGTCCGAACCCGCGGCCCTTGGTATATAAGGCCAACACGCTAACCCCTACACCAAGACCGAGGATGTTCAAATTATTATAAAAACTGAACAACCTGCAAATTTAATAGTAAGCCTTCAAAAATTGGATGATAAAAAAAAGAATTTTTTTTTTCAAATTTATATCTGGCTGTTGGCTGCTGTCAGAATTTTTTAAATCGTAAAGTGTTATTTAAGGTTTTGTTTATATATTTATTGTGAGGTATGTCTTTGTGGCTGGAAGTATTATTATTAAGGAGTCAAAAAAAATTTCAAGACATAGACAGCCAAAATTGTTTCTTTTTTATTGCCGTTCCAGGCTGACGTTTCGGCCACTGGTCCAGGCCATCTTCAGAGCTAAAAAATATTTTCGTACATTTTATTTCAACATATTAATGTGGCACTTTCTATAAAATATAAAAATAATAATACAACAATATGGACCAGTGGCCGAAACGTCAGCCTGGAACGGCAATAAAAAAGAAACAATTTTGGCTGTCTATGTCTTGAATTTTTTTTTGACTCCTTAATAATTATATATTTATTTTTGATATTAATCTTTTCTAATTAATTTTATACATTTTGCCCTAAAAAATATTATGAGGAAAATGTATGGTCAAAATATGGGGATTGACTTCCCCGAGACTTTCTCGTATATTCTTTTGGAATTACGTCTGGTTGTGTGTGTAAACACGATTGCTTAAAAACCAAAGCAGCTAGATCGATGAAATTTGGTATATGCTCCTTACACTAAAATTGTAGATTTCTATCAACTTTTGGAGTAAATACGTCACTTGGAAGTAGTACTTTATTAAAAAGTTTTTTCAAAAAATTTTGAAATTTTCAATTTTTTTGTTATATTATGATAAAAATACTCAATTTTAAAAAGTTTTTATTCTTTGACATTTTTTCGAAAACTGAATAGTTTTTGAAATAATCACGAAGAAATAGAAAATATTCGTTAATTTTGATAAAAAATCAAAACAAAATCATACGGGTGTCATTAAAAAAAGGGTAAATATAAACAAATGAATTTGTGAAACAAATGAATTTGTTTATATTTACCCTTTTTTTAATGACACCTGTATGATTTTGTTTTGATTTTTTATCAAAATTAACGAATATTTTCTATTTCTTCTTGTGATTATTTCAAAAAACTATTCAGTTTTCGTAAAAATGTCAAGGAATAAAAACTTTTTAAAATTGAGTATTTTATCATAATATAACAAAAAAATTGAAAATTTCAAAATTTTTGAAAAAACTTTTTAAATAAAGTACTACTTCCAAGTGCGTGTTTACTCCAAAAGTTGATAGAAATCTATAATTTTAGTGTAAGGAGCATATACCAAATTTCATCGATCTAGCTGCTTTGGTTTTTAAGCAATCGTGTTACACACACACACACACACACACACACACACACACACACACACACACACACACACACACACACACACACACACACACACACACACACAGACATAATGCCAAAAATGGTTTTTTGGACTCAGGGAGGTCTAAAACGTGGAGAAACATCAAAATCTCGAAGTCGAATTTTTTTACGATTACATAACTTTCTCTATACGAGAAAGTAAAAGGAGATTATTAAATGAAAATTAATGAATGAAAAATTATGTTTAAAAAACCTTCACTAGACCTAATAAATAAATAAAAAAATAAGACATGCAAAATGAAACAAAAATCTGAAATTGAAATTAATGAACTTAATGATCATATGAAAGACGTTCATTGCATGAAGATGAAACCGCGTAGTAATCTATTTACAAAGATGCATTAAAGTTAGAATCAAAAGCTAATGTAATTAAATGGAAGCTTGATTCTGCATCAACTTACCCAACATGCCAATAGGGAACTCCCCTGGTGCTTCCTTCGAACTTCCCAAGACACTCTGCGTTGAAAGCCACAGGTAGTTGACACCTGGGAACCAGTTAAATAATCCTGCAATTAAGTACCTTTTGGTTGCGGTACACAAATCAAATGTTGACTCATGCTTGATTCACTCTAAATTATGATTAATCGGTCTACAATATTAGATTTGACCGCAGTAATTGTTTAGGCTTAATTGAATGCAACAACACATCTGAGAATCACATATGGTGGTCTGGTAGACAAAAAAAGAAATATGCCAACAATAAGAATAATATATAATCTATTATTGAAAATATTATATAAATATTTGTTGAAATAAAATTTAAATCATGTCCGGCCTACTGTTATATTTTCTGTGAGGGTATTTTTACTGGCGGTTTATCCGTGGTTTGTCTCCCGAAATTTCACCAGTAAAAGAAATTTTATTTAAATATTTTTTTTATTTTTAAAAACATTCACACTTTTTTCTCATTCACACTCACACTCACACACACATTCACACTGTTTTTCGGCAGCTCAGGCCATATAAGACATTTACGATAACCGTTATTTATGAATTTATATATTAGGGTCCAGGCATTTTTATTTAAGCCATCTGGTATCCAGATGGCTTAAATAAAATCATCGGACTGCCTGGGGTCCGAACCCGCAACGTTTGGTATTTGAGGTTAGCACGCTAACCTCTACACCACGCCCCGTGGGATTATTTAAATATATTTTTAAATATTTTCAATAATAGCCTATATATATTACATAGATATTATTATTGGGATATTTCACTTTTTTTTTCTCTACCAGATCACCAGATGTTCCATGATCACTCAATTCACCAGGAATAAAATACCATATAAATGACTATTTTATACGAGAAAATGATTAATCGATTTTAATCTGAAAGTTTACTTCTTGTTTAGATTCTATTGGATCTACGAGTAAACTTCCAGATTAAAATCGTTTAAAATATTTATAGTGGATATAAGTTTAAATTAAATCAATTTAATAAACTTTTCATTTAAATTACTTAATCTTAATTAACCAATCTAATGGCAATTTTATGTTTAATTAAATAAATATAGATAATGTAAAAATATATTTCTCATTAACCCGAGAGGATAATTTAATGAATTTTACATTTTTACTTTCTCGTACCCTATATATGAAATATATAGGAGAGAAAGTATTGCGATCATGTCAAAAATTCGATGTCGAGATTTTGATGGATATACATGTTTTGAGGTCCCCTGAGTCCAAAAAAAGTGGGTCCCGCAAATTGGTCTGTGTGTGTGTGTGTGTGCGTCTGTGTGTCTGTGTGTCTGTGTGTGTGTAACGATTTTTTTAGCATGAAGGAATTGAGCTAGGAGGTTGAAATTTTATATTTAAGCTAGGTACCTTTGAAGAATCTCAAAATAAGCTTTTGAACAAAATCGGCCAAAAAGTACTAGTACTTTACTGATGTACTTTTTCAGTTTTTTTCGATTTTCTCAAAATTCCCTCCAAGGATTTTTTTTTTAAATTCATAAATCAACTATTTTTTAGATGCTCTTTAAAATGTATATTCTCATTTTGCCGTTGAAATCTTCTGAACACCACTTTACTCTTGTTCTTCATAGGAAAGATAGAACTGGTTGCCATGGTAACGGAATTTAAATCTTTTTCTTTTTATTAGATTAAAAATCAATTATTATTTAAATTCCCATTTTTTTTTATTTTATTTGTGTCTTTAATTGTTTCCGGGAAAACATATATCACTCTCTCTCTCTCTCACTTGCAAACATTATCGCCTGTCTCTCCGCCTTCTCTCATAGACCTAATGTTAATTTCCTATAGGGATTTGTATGTTAATTTCGATTCAAAAGGGGGTCCCCTTTGGAACTTTTTAGGCATTTAAAATTTTTTTTCCAATTCTTATGAAATTTTGTATTTATTTACGATTCTATATTGTGTATAAAATGTCCAAATATGAGATTAAAATTTTGAAAAATAACCATAGTTTATTTCAAGCAGTCAACATTTAAAATGCAAGTTTGAAACTAAGGTGCTATGGGAAACTAAATATATCTCGACAAAAAAAATCTGGTGTGACCAGCACGGTGCACAACTTTCTCTTACCGAAGGGTAAGAGAAAGTTGTGTGCTGTGCGCCAGTCACACCAGATTTTTTTTAATTTATAATTAAAAAAATCTGGTGTGACTGGCGCACAGCACACAACTTTCTCTTACCTTCGGTAATCAAAAGTTGTGTACTGTGCTTGTCACACCAGATTTTTTGTGTCGACATGTATTTAGTTCCCGGCAGTAGGGAATATTTGAATTCAGATGTAAAATTTATATGTATAGGGAAAATATTTATATTTTGTTACCATGGCAACCATTTCTCCTATCTTTCCTATGAAGCACAAGAGTAAAGTGTGCTTCAAACAATTTTGAGGGCAAAACGAGAATATACATTTGAAAGAGCATCTAAAAAATAATTGATTTTTGGAATTTTAATCAAAATCGTTAGAGCGAATTTTGAGAAAATCGAAAAAAAACTGAAAAAGTACATCAGTAAAGTACTAGTACTCTTTGGCCGATTTTGATTAAAAGCTTATTTTTCCGGTCCCGGGGGGTGTTTAACTTAAATATAAAATTTCAGCCTCATAGCTCAATTCCTTCATGCTTAAAATTGAACACACACACACACACCCACCCACACACACACACACACCCACCCACACACAGACAGACCATGTCGCGAAAACCACTTTTTTGGATTCAGGGGACCTCAAAACGTGAAGATCCATCAAAATCTCGACATCGAATTTTTGACATGAACTAATACTTTCTCTCTATATATATATTACATATATACATAGGTAAGAGAAAGTAAAAATCAACTTGTATCTTTATCGTGTTTTTTTATTTTTTTTTATTTTGCGGAAAACTGCAAATTTCCACTGCACTAAAAAGGCTTTTGTATTAATTTATGATTCATTATTTTCCATATCTACTATTATTAATTCAGAGCAGTGTTTCCTAACCAGGTTTCTGTACAACCCTGGGGTTATTTATTTTTTTTTTTTAAACATTCACACTTTTTTCTCATTCACACTCACACTCACACACACATTCACACAGTCTTTTCGGCAACTTAGGCCATTTAAGACTTTGACGATAACCGTTGTAATATAATATTATCTATTCAGGCATTTCTATTTAAACCATCTCAAACCCTGGGGTTCCTTGAAACATACTTAAGGGTTCAGCAAGCAAAAGAGATCCGGAATCCAACATATAAGTTCTAAAAAATAGGCGATTTCACATTAATATTTATTATTATAAATACCGTATATTACAATAATATTAAAATTGTTATACTAAAGAAATTAATAAAAATATTATAAAAAAATATTGTTACATGGACTTTGGGGGTTCCACGAACTTGAACATTGTCCCAAGGGTTTCATAAGAGAGAAAAGATTGGTAAAAACTGATTTAGAAGCTTAGCAAAGGAAGTTTAAAATTCCATCCGAAATTTATTGTTGCCTATTTCTTTTTCTTTAATAGGTAATCAAATAAAAAAATAGAATTGGATTAATATTTTTACCTTTAATGAAAATTAATTAGTAAGCAAGTAAAATATTTTCTTTAATGATATGAAAAATGATATAATACCCCTTTTGTGTTCACCCAGATAATTATATATTCGTATATAGATATACTTTTCTAATAATACATAATTTCTTTCTTGTTGCAGCACGTCCACAAAGGCTTCAAACCTGCTATTATATTGCCAGTGAAGCTGAGCACGCTGCCTTGTTAACTGCTTCTTCTCCACGGTCTCGATCGATTTTATTTCCAGAAATCTTTCATATGGTGAGTCCCTCTTGAAATTTTTACAATTCTAATTCAGTTCTAAATTAAATAAATACTGGTACATAAATATTCGATAAATTCAAAAAATTAATTATTAAAAACATGACAAAATGATTTCATATTATACAAAGGTAGATTTGGCCTTATGAATTTAATACAGAAAAATAATCTGTATTTATATCAGAAATTTACTAAAGCTACTCCTGTCTTTCCCCGTTTAAACACAAAACCCCTCAAAATGCCTATACCTTCCCATTAATAATGAATATAAATTCATTATTTGAAGGAGGTATATAGTTGAGTGTTGATAATCAAATTGGAAGAATAAAATGAGCAAGCAGCTAGTTATATTTCAATTTATTAATAAACCAGGGCCGACGTTTCATATGTGGCCGAAACGTCGGCCCTGGTTTATTAATAAATTGAAATATAACTAGCTGCTTGCTCATTTTATTCTTCCTATAAATTCATTAGTTTTTTTTTTTGTTCTTTTATTTTTTGTCAAATTTTTAAAGGTAATTTTTGTCGATGAAACTTAAATTTTTGAAATATTTAATAACTTTCTTTAAGAGAGTGGCCCAATCAGGATTGATTTTCGAGAATTTAATAATTTTTAACGGGCTTTCCTGATAAGCAGAACCTTCGGGGGCTTTTTGGTTGATAATATTTTTATTTTTTAATTTGTTTTTAAGGTCTTTTTTGACATTTAAGGCCATTTAGACCCCATGTATGTATTTAAAATAATGAAACAAATTTTTTATATAATGGGGGGTCCAGACCACTTTACTCTTGTACTCCATAGAAAAGATAGGAGAAATGGTTGCCATAGTAACAAAATATAAATATTTTCTCATATCAATTTTACATCTTGAAAATCGAATGTACCCTACTGTCGGAAACTAAATACATGTCGACACAAAAAATCTGGTGTGAGAAGCACAGTACACAACTTTCGATTACCGAAGGTAAGAGAAAGTTGTGTGCTGTGCGCCAGTCACACCAGATTTTTTATTATAAATTAAATTAAGATTTCTTTTTTAATTAAAATTAATATTTTTAACCAAAAATTTCCATGTAAAGTACACAAATTTAAAATTTGAATCAATGGGAAATTTCCCTTTAACATATATATAGAAGAGACTTTAAAAACGTGTATTTCTCTTAAAAATTCATTTTATGCGTGCGCGATAATTTTTATTATTTAAAAAATAAATTAAAATATTTTATTTATTGATAATGGGATACCAATCGATTTAAATTAATAGAGACGGGGTCTAAATGGCATCCAATGCCGAAAAATCTGGTGTCATGTATTTAGTTTCCGTCAGTAGGGTACATTCGATTTTCAAGATGTAAAATAATATTTATATTTTGTTACCATCGCAACCATTTCTCCTATCTTTTCTACCGAGTACAAGAGTAAAGTAGTCTTCAGAAGATTTCAATGGAAAAATGAGAATATTCATTTTAAAGAGCATCTCAAAAATAATTGATTTTTGAATTTTAATCAAAATCGATGGAGCGAATTTTGAGAGAATCGTAAAAAACTGAAAAAGTACATTAGTAAAATAATAGTATTTTTTCGCTGATTTTGTTCAAAAGCTTCATGTCACGTCCCATGGGGGGTGACTAACTTAAATATAAAATTTCAACCACCTAGCTCTTTTCGTTCTTGAGATATTTTGTTCACATACACACCCCCCCCCCCACACACACACAGGGACAGACCATGTGGCGAAAACCACTTTTTCGGATTCATGGGACCTCAAAACGTGTATATCCGTCAAAACCTCGACATCGAATTTTTGACATGAATCCAAAACTTTCTCTCTCTCTCTCTCTCTCTCTCTCTATATATATATATATATATATATATAGGTAAAGAGAAAGTAAAAAACTAAATAGGGGGGGGGGAAAAATAAGTATTTGTTGATAATAGGGGTGGAGAAATAAATTAAGTCCTTTGAAAATTATTTTAATACAAATGTATCCATAATAAATAAATAAATACATAAAATAACACTTGAAAGTATTTTATTTAAATTGCGGTGAGTTTTAAGGGAGGGTTTATGAAGTGAGTCTTTTAATAGTAATTTAATTTCGAGTTTATTTCCAACAGAATAAAACCCCGTTAGTTTGCAAGTAAATAGAATTTTTTTAAATGAGAGAACTTATTTGATAATTATATTTCTTGGTCGTTCAGAGAGGAATGCTACTAGACTTGGTTGCTGCCTGCCTGCCAGGCGTGTCCTGTCATTTAGTTGAATTTGAGTCGAGCCATGAGTCATTGGGCTCAGCTCCTCTCTCTCTCTCTCTCTCGCGTGTTTACTGTTAGTTTATTTTATATTGTGTTGTGATTTGTGCAAATAAGACGTTCATCCCCCAACCTCATTACACCACACCCCGCTGATCATCTTATTATTAAGGTAATTAATGTTTTCATAACGAATTAAATTTTTATTTTCAATTTTTTTTCTCTCAACATATACTTATAAAATTATCTAATTTTTAATTATATGATGAAGTCTTGTACCCCAAGGGGGAGGGTGAGAAAGGGTGTAAATCACCCCTTCTAATAAACAAAATACTATTTTTCTTTAAAAATAAAATTTAAAATAAAAATTTTTTTCTTTTAAGCAAATGGATTACTCTCTCTCTCTCCCTCCTCACCCTCTACCACCCTAACAGAGGATTTAGTTTTCCTATAATATTTGATAATAAATTTTTATTAAATAATAGAAAATATTCTTAAACTTTTATCTCTCATCAGTGTTATAGTGATTTTTTGAGGTGGAATTTGTTTTTTATTGCCAGTGCTTTCTTCTGCACTCGCCTCCCCTATTTATTTATAATTAAACCCCCAATATGTTTATTAATCAATAACGGATATCAAAGTCTTTAAAAAAAACAAAAAACATTCTACAAGCCTGTATCACTATCTTTTGTTTCGGTGATATATTTCACTACAAGCAAAGTTTCCTTTGTTGGTAGTTTTAAGGGTAGAATCCGATCCCCCTCGGCTCCCACATCCCCTTATAGATATTTATTAATTCAAATTCATCTCTACCCTACAAATATATTGTTTGATTGAGGAAAAAATAATTCAAATTTTTTTTTGAATTGA
>JAKCPI010021424.1:0-11224 GCA_023213315.1 Euborellia annulipes
GACAGATAAATTGGAAAAGAAAATTGAGTGAATTAAATGTCAAAAAGGAACGTTTATTTTTAAAATTACAGGCATTATATGACTTAAGCAGAGACGTTTCGAAAAATCCTAAAGCATTTCCTGAATTTCAAGTCAGATTAAATCAGTTAGATAAAACTCGTGATTCTTTTGAAGAAATAATAGATGAAATTATTTTAGTTAATAAAGCTTTAAATGATAAGTATACTGCAGATTTCTCTCCAATACATGCTTTTGATCAAATGTATTATCAAATTTTGCAGTGGCAAATAGTTTGAAGCAAGTAGAGCAACCCACCCCTCCTGAAGCAACCTAAGTTCATCGCGATTACCAAAAATAGAGTTATTTAGTTTCGATGGTAATTCTGAGAATTGGTTAAAATTTTACGAAACGTTTAAGGCTGCCGTTCATGAGGATAAAAGATTAACTAACTTTTGAAAAATATCATTATTTAGTAAGTAAATTAAAGGATTCCGCCCTTAATGTTGTGACTGGATTTCCCCTTCCAGTGAAAATTATGCCCTAATTTGGAAGGCATTGGTGGAAAAATATCACAACAAAAGGCAATTAGCCTCTACTTATTTAAAGAAATTATTTGATTATAAACCGATATTGAAAGAATGCCCCAATTCTCTCTTCGTCATTTTATAGACAATTTTTGATGAGGCATTTATCGCTTTAAAATATTTAAAAATTAATGATTTAACGGATTTTATATTATTAAATCTGGCTTTAGAAAAATTAGATAGGCCTACTCGAAAGGCTTTTGAAATGAGTGTTGTTAGTGAGGAAATTCCCCTCTTATCAACAATTAATTAATTTCATAAAGGGACATGCAAAAGTTTTGGAAGCGACTCATTTTTCGAATGAGCCTCGTCAGCTCCTAAAAAGGCAATTAATGCTTCTTCTATGTCGAAACGAGCTTTTACTTCATCGACTGAAGTATTATGCCCTTTGTGTAAATCTTCTCACTCTATACTTAAATGCTTTACAATTTCAAAATATGAATCCTTATCAAAGGAAAGAAAAGATTAGGAATTCGAAATTATGCTTTAATTGTTTAAGTCCATCACATTTGTTGCCTGCTTGTACGGCGAAAAATAATTGTTTTGAATGTGGGAAAAGGCATCACACATGTCTGCATTTTAAAGTTACCTCTTCAGATGAAAAATCTCATGACAATTTTTTTAATAGCAAAAATTCTAAAGAAAAATCATGATAGTTCCGGGAATTCAACTCAAGTAGCTCGAGTAGTCATGTCTCAAATAATAATTCAAATGTTGTTTTAGGCACTGCTGTAGTTTTGATGAAAGATTTTGATAATTTTCAACCTGTTCGTCTTTTAATAGATTCGGCTGCACAAAATTCTTTCATTACTGAGGCATGTGCACAGAGATAAAAATTAGCAAGACATAAATGTAGTATTCGAGTCAATGGATTAGGCAACAGCAAGTAATTGTCAAAGGAATGGTAAATTGCCATTTTAAATCTAGTCATGAAAACATTCATCATTATTTACTGATGCCAGTTTATACTAAAACCATTACTAATGATATGCCTTCTTTACCCCTTCCAAGTCCATCCGGATTCAATTGAAAGATTTAAATTTGGCAGACCCCACTCTTTTGATGTGCCAGGGCCTATAGAATTTTTGTTAGCAGGAGATCTTTGATGAAATTTATGATGGGGGTAGAATTAAATTAAAAGAAGGAGGTTCAGCTCTGTCTAGTGTTTTTGGTTGCGATCACCGGACGAATATCATTTTATTCTTATGTGTGTGTGAGTGTGAGTGTGAATGAGAAAAAAGTGTGAATGTTTAAAAAAAAAAAAAGCATTTTTTTTAAAAGTTTTTTTTTTTATTATATTTTTTGCATGCGAGTCTCATCCCATTTTTTCAGACTCTGGTTTCGGCCGGTGCCGAAAGGTTCGGCCACTTTTTGGCCGAAACCGAAACTACGGCCGAAACCATGATTTTTTGGCCGAAACTGGCCGAAACCGTAACCGAAACCGAATATTCGGTCGGTTCCTAATAAAAAATACACAAAGATTTTATCACATATCGATAGATTTATTTATAATATACAAATTTTGTCATTTCGTCTATTAAAAAAAAAAAAAAATTATCATTGACAATTATACCTTAAATTCGAAAATTGAAATAACTTTTGTTTAAAAAATATTTTTATATTTCTAATAGTTTATAAGATAATCAGGTCTATTCTCTAAAAACAGGCGTTAAAATTTAAAATAAACAAATAGGTGTTAAAAAGTAATGTAAAAACAATCAGCGTTAAAAAAATGCTATTCTCTAAACAAAGTTTTAACAGCGACGTTAACATGTTGCTTGTATTTCAAAATCATAACCTTACTTTTTAGGTTAAGGTCGCAATGTTTATTTTAAACACGACGTTAAAATATTAAAAGCACCCTCTAGACATGGCATTAATTTTTAACACTATTTACTAAATGTTAACGCTTTGACTTTAAAGTTTTTGTTTACAGAATAGCTAGTTGAGGAAAGGGAGTGATTTTGAATAGCTTTTATTAACACCCCACATTAAAGACCCCATATATTTATATATAGATTTTTTAATCAAAGGTTATCGTAAAAGTCTTCTGAGTTGCCAAAAAGAGTGCGAACCTGAGTGAGGATGGGAAAAAGGGTGTGTTAAAAAAAAAAGTATTTTTTAATAAGACAAAATAGGACCTATTACTTTTTTGAAAAGATATGTTTGGAAGCGGGCTGAGCTGCTAGTATTGATATCATTTTCATTTTTAATACACGGAAAAGTTGCGATATTTTTTTTTTTTTTTTTTTTTTTTTTTGAACGTAGAATTTTCGTAAATATATTTTACTTTTTTAACATGAAGCAATCCATGTTTTTGATTGATCAACTTTCAATAAACTCACCCCCCCCACTCCCCCACCTCTCTATCTGTCTTCTCTAATTGAATACAAATTTATGCTAAAACAAAAATATTATTTTAACATCGTTTAATTTTTTTTTTTTTTTTTTTTTGCTTTTCGTTCCAATAGAGAAATGAATTTTAATTGATATTTGATCATCATCATCAAAAGCGCATTTTTTTTTTGTTTATTCTTCTTTTTCTTTTCTTTCTCATTAAAAAGTTTATTTATTTATTTTTTTTAATATTTATTATAAATAAATTGTTAACAAAAAGAGAAGAAATTGCTAAACTCTTCTTGAATAACTTTATTTATTTTTTTTTTTATTATTGATTAAAAAAATATGGTGTGATTGGTCGCACAGCACACAACCTTCGGTAATTGAAAGTTGTGTTATGTGCTTGTCACAACAGATTTTTTGTGACGATATATATTTATTTATTTATTTATTTATTTACATACAATTATATACATTTTTTTTATATATATTATATGTTATTCCCATACCCTTTTTGGGCTTACATCTATTAATTATTTAATTTTGTCTTCTTCCTCTCTGTCTATTCTTTTCACCAGATCCACCAGCCCGACGTCGATCGGTCCCTCCAGTCTTCTCCACCTTTCCTTCATTCTTCTTCCCATCTTCTTCTCAAACTCCTGGCATTCTTCAATATGTGTGGCCGTCTCCTTTTCTGTGTCGCATCCTCGGCACCTTCTTCTGCCTCTTCCTTGACCCCTCCAGATGCTTCCACATCTTGCTCTGGCCCATATTATCTTCGTTTCTTCCTTCCAATTTGTTTCTTGCCAATAATTTTCTCTTAAAATGTCTTTCTTTATATACTTTTAATGGGGGCAGTATTTAGAATTGTCTATTTTACACCACTTCTTGGTTCTTCTCCCCCCATCCAAATCATTCCCCTTCCCAGCTCTTCCAATCTCTTCTTCATCTCCTCCCCCCACCGTGATCCATTCCTATTCTCTACCCCTCTTAATATTTCCTTGAGACACACTTTTGAAAGTCGTTCTTCGTCAATATTCATTATTCTATTTATGAATTTTAGAGATTTTTTTAGTGCTACTGTTGCCATCTTTGTTCTTCCTTATTCCCTTCTCCAAATATATTTTGGTGTATGGCGATATATATTTAGTTTCCGCAGATATATTAGAATTCAAGATGTAAGCATAGGGAAATATTTATATTTTGTTACCATGACCTCCTATAAAGAGTATACAAGAGTAAAGTGTGCTTCAAACAATTTTTTTCAACAAAATGAGAATATATATTTTAAAGAGCATCTAAAAAATAGTTGATTTATGAATTTTAATCAAAATTGTCAAGAGTGAATTTTGAGAAAATCGAAAAAAAACTGAAAAAGTTCATCAGTAAAGTACTAGTACTCTTTGGCCGATTTTGTTGAAAAGCTTTATGTCACGTCCCAAGTGGGTGCCTAACTTAAATATAAAATTTCAACCTCCTAGCTCTTTTCGTTCTTGATATATTGTGATCACATACACTTACTACTTGTTGTTTAGACTCGATCAAAATGCGATTTTTGACATTGAATGCAATACCTTGTCGCTATATAGAAAATAGAACGCAAAATAATTGCATTCTTTATTATTATTATTCGATTCAAACCAAGCGTTTTTATTATTTTCAATAAAATTGAGTTTATTTACCTAACCCCTTTAAGTTTCTTGTATAGGGAAGGTAATAATATTTTTTTTTTCATAACTACCCTCTTTTGTTCGGTTAAATTTTATTTTTATTAACACAACATAACATTAAAGTGATTTTTTTATATTATCACCTAGTCACGTGATATTTTTTATGTATTTAAGTTTTTAATCTTTATTTTTGAAAAGAGATGAAATAAATATATATATATATTTTTTTTTTCTATTTTAATATCTACCTGAATAATAAACTTTTTTGTCTCTCTAACTCTCTTTGTGATTATACTGAATAAGATGAGATTTAATTAAACTTTTAATCAAATGAAATTCTTTTTGTTTTTTGTTTTTTTTAATATATTTTTATAAAGCAATAATAAATCTTATTATTTTTTACTTTCTCTTACCTATATAGAGAGAAAATATTGTATTAATTACCAAAATATCGATTGGTTTTTTTTTTTAAGTCTTTTTCTGCAGCTAAGGCCATTTAGAACCATTCCCTATTTATTTCAAATTATTTGTAGTCAAATCAAATAAAATAAATTTTTCTCGCTTGGAACGGGAAGCGAACCCGGGACCTCGCGCAAGAATAGATTGGGTTTAAAAATCATTATAATCATGTAATTCTTAAACAATAAGGATGTAAGGAAACTAATTCAAATAAAAGTTGTTTAAAATTAAATTTTGAATAATTTCATTAATATGTGTTGTTACTCAAAAGTTGATAATTTAAAAGTTATAGGGGAATTTTTGATACTTGATCATCAATCAATATAATCTTTTCTACATTAAAGCTATAAATTAATCAATATGATAAAAAATAAAAAAAGAATAAGCGGAAAGTGATAAGCAACTGTCTCTCTCCCCGCAAAAAAAAAGAAAATAAATAAAAGATGGAGGGGGGGGGCGAAAAGAGGTAGGGGGATTGGCAACAACACAAGCTTCGTTCGATTCGCAACAAATTGAATTTTCTAACCATTGACCTATCTATCTCTCTCTCTCTCTATCTTTCTATAGAAGAAAATCCACCTACGGATAAATATTATTTATATTTTAGTTGAGAAAATTTCATCTTGTCAGTAAAGAATTGGAAAAGTTGATTTTCTTTTTTTCAAATTGTTCTTATATAAGAGAAGGCATTGTGAGGGTCTTATTCTATCCAATCCGGTTCACCTAGCCCTGGGCTATAAATACAGGCTTTCTCCAAACACTCTTCACTTGCAATAAAGAAAGCGAGTCGAGCAAGTCAGAACGAATAGGATACGAGCCAAACGGATTGATTTCCAGGATTATTTCGAATTAGTGGGGGTCTCTAGGCAGTCCGCCTGCCCACTAATAACAAATACCTGTGACCATCCGCAAGAGATTGCTTCTATTCAACCGTCGAGCCAAGCAATCTGCAACCAGCTCCAAGAGATTGCTTCTATTCATCCGTAGAGCCAACCAATCTGCAACCAGCTCCAAGAGATTGCTTCTATTCAACCGTCAAGCCAAGCAATCTGCAACCAGCTCTAAGAGATTTCTTCCATTCAACCGGCAGGCAACCAGCTCTAAGAGATTGCTTCTATTCAACCGTCAAGCCAAACAATCTGCAACCAGCCGCAAGAGATTGCTTCCATTCAACCGGCAAGCAACCAGCTCCAAGAGATTGCTTTCATTCGACCGTCAAGCCAAGCATTCTGCAACCAGTTCCAAGAGATTGTTTCTATTCAAATAGATATCTGTTAGTTGTGGACAGAGGCTTTTGTGCCAACGAGTAATCTTAGGTTATGGAGCCCCAACTTATTAATTACAGAAAATGAGAGAATTCAAAAGATAATGAGCGATTTTACCACCGATCTGGGAATTCAACACATGTCTATCCCATCGAATGATACAATAGGACCTTAAAAGCATGTATCAAACAGTATATCGCCCTACACCAGGATTGTCATTCCGGAATTACTCTTCGTTCTAAATACTACTAGTAGTAGTACACTAGTGTCAATGAAACTACTGGGTTCACTCCTTATCTATGGGCAGGAACACAGACGTGTAAATCAACGAATATGAATTTTAACAAAGAAATAAAACCTAATAGATAGCCCGAAAATGAACATCGATAAAGCCTTTAAATAACAAATGATATATCATGATCAGGGAACGAGGTCGGTAAAGTTAGAAAATGGGGAATAGTTTCGGCAGGAAATTATGAACAAAAACAAAAATTTAAGAAACCAAGGGCGAAGTTGATTCCAAAATTTAAGTAGCCCTACCCCCTTATTAAAGGAAGCTAGAAGACCTTGAGGACACGGAGAAAAGAGTTTGGCACATGGAAGAGTTAAAAATAGGGCTAATGGAAATTGTATTAATCGTTTTGGTTTTAGGAATTTCCAGAATGGAACCGTCGAGTGACTCAAAATGAACGCCCTAGAAAGCAAGGAAGAGAATGGCTGTTTGAAAGGGAAGAAGGTGACATCTCATCAGAAATTCCGACTGATCCGAACAATCTACAAGTGCCGAACGATTAAGCAGCCGGATACGTCAAGAAAAAAGAGAGAAATAAAAAGAAAGTGAATACATCAGGGACGTAATCACAAGGAGAGAGGTAGAGCGAGAAAACACAGCGCTTAGGAAGAAGAAGGAAAACGTAATGAATTCGAATTTGAATTTGAACAAAAGCAGATGCCTCATTCTACGAGCAATATGCTCAAACAAAAACTTCGTGTTTAAGGGGGGGGGGGCTCGTTAACGATCAAATAATTTGACAAATTTGGCTTGTTTGTTAAACTTTGTGCTCTTCTGCAGAGTGTGTTTGATGTGTTTGTTAAATAGCGAGCGTGTTTGACAGAAATCTGGATTGATGGCTTATTTTGACAAACAAGTTTGTAGGTGTAAGGGCAGGTTTGTCAAATAAAACTTCATTCCACGTATTGACAACATGGGAGTGCACAGATAAAGAATTCTATTGGTGCAATGCAGCTTTGAAATTTTAAGTCTTTCAAATCAGCTCTCCACTAGCTAGATACCTTCAAGTTATTGATGGTAGAGATGCTGGTATTTATTGGCGCATTACTGTGTCCTTTTATTCAATATCAGGACGTATTAATGATAATAAATCTTCAAATGTTTTCTTATCCATCCGTAGAAAATTAGTCTTCAGGTTCTGTGCGTAATGTTTCTTTTAACAAATTTCCATGGGTATATAAATCTGGAGAGCTCACAAGTCACATTGGAAATAAAAAGTAACCTAACCTGAAACGCACAGCAATATTTTTTCTCAAACAAGTGTGCGATGGTGCTGGGGGAATATCTTTGATAAATACGTAAAATTTGAGAAACATTTTTGATCGTTTACGAGCCAACGAGTTTGGAAGAAGGCACCGTAATAACAGTTAGAGTATTTTAAAGAGAACCATCTTTTAATCAATGCTCTCAAATTTGAAATCGTTCTTTTCACTAAATAGAGGAAATATTTTCATACATGTGGTATGCATAAATGTCGCTCAGGGGCCCACATCTTGTGGGTACGTGGATGGCGACCACGAGCTGCCCGAACTGGGACAGACAGTCCTTCAGTTCTTTGTATGTCTGTCTATTCCTTCCTCTTTTCAACAGGAGTCAGACCGTGCGACGGGCCAGCCTGTCCTTTTCCTTCCTGTCTCAAAAAAGCATGATAGGGTTGGAGGGAAAAGAGTGAGGTCCGCCGACCCTGCATCGCGGGAATGGGGCGAGGACAGAAGAAGAAGTGGTATGCATAAATGTGGAAGACAAAAACCAAAAATGGCTCCCCAAAGCGAAATATTTGGGCATTTTTTTGGATAGAGGACTGAATTGGTCATCCAAAAAGAGAAAATTGTCACTCATTTGGGCAATCAGCAAGCAAGACGTAGGCAACCCAAATTATCTATAAGGCCATAGTCAGACCATATGCCTAGTCGGTTTGGCTACAACATCTACCAAGATCGTCAATGTTAAAGAGCGAGTAAACAAGATCTTGAGAACCATTTCTGATCCTCGGGTGATGAACAATCACCAGTAAATACTCGTTAACCGATTCAAAAGTTTCGTGTTGTGTACTATGTTAGTACTTAACTTAAATATATAATTTCAATCTCAACTTTTTTTTTTTCGTTCACACACACTTTTTTTTGGACGACTATTTCCATTCTCTGTTTGAAATAGAAACTTCTTGTCCTATATTAGTTGAAAACCGCATATAATTAAGGAAATGACAGAAGAGAAGAGACAGACAGACGTAAAACGACCACAGACATCTGGAGAGGCAACAGATTATTTTGTAAAATAATAAGAACTTGTGGTGTAATTTGAAAATTACCACTATTATTTTCATTTCTTTTTTTTATCATAAAGAGAGTGTTGAAATATTCCCTGAATTTTTCATAAAAAAGAGATATATAAATAAATTAATTCTCTTTTAAATTTCGGCCTTATTTAATTCTATTTTTCAAAATTACCACATTAATTTTATTTAATTTGAATAAATGACGATTAACTCTATCTACGGGTCACTAGAGTGAATTAAAAAAATCTGTTCTATTATAAGCTAACTTTACTTTGTACTTTTGACATTAAATATTATATCTATAATTAATTAAACTTCAAGTACATTTTTATCAAATAAATGATAATTATATCAGTGAATTTTAACATCTATCAAACCTAAAAAGTGAATTTTTAAACATGTGTCTTATTCAAATATAGCCAGATTTTGAGTTAGTTGGTCGATGACGTCATGCTGAGAAAATCGGGGTCCTCATGCCTGAAAAAAAAAAAAAAGGCTCTCTCGGTCGGCCTGGTTGAACACAGCTAATGTCCACGATCAAGGAATCTAACATATTCGTCAAATTTGCTAGTCATCAAGTATTAAATTGTGTTTAATAATTAAAAATACTACAATTGTAACATCGATAACAATTCTGCCATCGTTTTGAATGAAATCAACGGAAAACAACAGGAGATTCAAACCAACACACGGGATCTTCATCTCCATTAACAAGTGATATACTTTTATTTCACACATCTTAATAATTTATAATTAAATCCAACATTAAAACATTTCCATATAACTCATCCTGGCCAAATAAACTATTTTTTGCAAATAAACAGCTTAAAAAATTCTGTTATACAAAAATTCCAATTTCAATTTGAACACGTGCTAACAAACATTCTTTTATTTTTAATAACTAAATATAACTTACAACCAAAGTAAAAATATTTATAAATAAACTCTTAATTGAATATTTAATTAACTTTAATAATAATAATAATATTAGATGAATCAAGATTTAAATTAATTTTGGTACCAATTTATATTCGAACCTAACCTCACAAAATTAATCTTTTGGAATTTACTTATAAAAAGGGATCCCAAATAAAACAAAAATATATAAAAATCAAATTTATTAATTAAATTATAACAATAATATTCTAGATACAAATTTCAATAACAACAAATCGAATAAGAGAAAAGAAAGTTCATCAAATATCAACCACAAAAATTAATATTGCCAAATCAACTTTTAGACATCCACATAAATGAACAAAATAATAAATGGAATTTTTAATGATTGTGAAGTGACAGTTCAAATTTCTAATAAAAAGAAAAATATTATTTTAATTACATTAATTCTAATTCATGAAAATTTTTTTTACTTGAATAGAGATTTCGTTTCTCAAATCACCATTCAAATATATATATATTTTCAGAATTCACGCCAACCATACAACTAATCATTAAATAATCAAACAAACTCGGGGGAGCCCTTATACTCAAGTTATTAATTATTAATCAAATAAACTCGGGGGAGCCCTTGATACTCATACCCTCGGACAAACTTAAGAATAGTCCCTGTCCAAAATCTTCAATTCTACTCCATTCAATTTATTTTTTTTATCATAGAAGTTACATCCCGACGGATCATTAACTTCGCCCCGTGATTCTAAAAAAATATATTAATAACGAATCGGCGCTAGAGAGAAACGGGGTTTTTATCACGAGTGTGAACCCTTCATGAATCGGAACCGATTTTATTTAAATAATTCTCATTTTCATTTATCTTTCATCAATAGCCATTTGAACTGTTCATTTTAATATTGTTGGAGATTTTTTTTTTTAAACAAACAACCAACTTTTCATATGAACAATTTGGCAATACTAATATATATATATATATATAATTAAATATTTGGCAAGCTTCTTTTCTCTATTAATCGTTTTAACAACTTTGTATTGGAACATTATATTACAGATTTAATAGATTTTAGTGATTCCTGCCTACGTGGAAAGCAAGTGGAATAAACTTCAACGGAAGTTTAGCAAGAGGAGCAGAACAGAATCTGCAATTGTACTCTGAGTTTATTCAAAATAAATACACTCATTTTGATTATTGATATTTTCGTAAGTTTTACTACTATTTAATTCCTAAATTCTTTTTTTGGACTTCGATTTTCAGCTTCATTTTGTATCAAAATTTTTAATAAAATTTCGGGGAACTCAACTAACTCTCAACATCTTCTGGGACCTGGCCACATTCAAAAGAAAATCGTCTATAAGAAACTCAGCGGTTCATACTGCCATTTACCAGGTTAGTGTGAGCTTATGCAGCGGAACTTCTAAAG
>JAKCPI010021425.1:0-42944 GCA_023213315.1 Euborellia annulipes
TTGTAAGTAATTATTGCTATAAAAAAATTAAATTTACGAAATTGCTCATTAATTAAAATTTAAATATTCGTAGAGAGATATAAACCTATGGGTCCAGAGTAGAGAGAGGGGAAGGATCGGCC
This sequence comes from Euborellia annulipes, assembly GCA_023213315.1. NCBI lineage: Eukaryota > Metazoa > Arthropoda > Insecta > Dermaptera > Anisolabididae > Euborellia > Euborellia annulipes. The sequence goes on from JAKCPI010021425.1 coordinate 123, forward strand.
AGGAGACAAGCCCACTAGGCTTTGTCCATTATAAAATCTTTAAAACAAATTTCAAGAAAATGGGGAAAAACAAAAAAAGTACACCAGTAAAGTACCAATAGGCCTACTCGAGGAGCGCATTTTGATTTGTATAGAAGAAATAAGAAAATATTTAAAATTTGAAAGAAATTGTTAGAGCCGTTTTCGAGATGTGCATACAAACATACAAGCATACATTGCTCTTTTAATAGTATAAGATATACTGGTAAACTCTGAGCCTCAGAGTTTTATTTTTACGGAAAAAGTGGGCCGCAAAAAGGTTGGGAACCACCGCAATATGTTGGTAATCCCTACAAGAACATAAATTTAATACGCAGAGAGGAGACGCTAGCTTGGCAGCCAAGGTGAAAAATTTTGTCGACGTTTCGATTGCCGGTCGCACTCATCATCAGGACAAAATATGTGATAGCATTCGTTGCCGTGGGAGTGTAGCAATGTCTTTGAACGGTAAAGAGAATTGGCAAGCGAATGCATTGCCTATTTTGCCTTGACACACTGTGAATTTGAGTAATCGAGTAAGCTATGGGTTTATTACGTAGAAAACAAAAGTGAAATTTGGACATAAACAGAACAAGGAGTTGCCCATTCTAAAGTAGCGTTTTAATTCGAAATGATTTTAATTTTTGTGCCATCGTCAGGGAAAAACCTGCTTTTGACTGGATCTATTTAATTAACCTATTCATTATTTATTAATTTTATTTGTTAATTAAGTCAAATTAGTGTAATTCAATTTTCATTATTTAATATTCATTAAAACAAAAAGAATATAAGAAAGTTTAATTATTGAAATAATCATACCTGGATTAATATTATATTTAATATTTAATAAGTTTTTATTAATTATTTCCGGCCTCTGAAACCATTTCACTCCTTAAAATTTTACTAATATTTTGATTTACGATATAATTCAGCCACATTTTAAATAAATTAAAAAGGTTAGAATTAATTTGTTTACAATAATCACGAATAACAAGTGATTATTAGTAAATAAACAATCCTTAAAAAAAAATAAATTTTTACCAACTTAAAACATAAAAATAACTAATAGTCGAAAGAAAAAAAAATTAATTTTTTTAAAAACAAACTAAATTTTAAAGCTTCCTTGTCCAGTTGACGTTGACGTAATTAATTTTAGTTTGATGATTGAAATAATAAAGAAATAAACTTGCCATGGTCTGAGAGGCTCCTGGCTTGGACTCCGGCGGGTGGCGTGTGCGTAGGCGTTTGCGTGTGTCCGGCCCCGCCGGATACATTTGTATCTGTAGCGCCCGGGGTAGATGATCCGCCATGTTGTCCTGATGCAGTTGTAGAGGCACCGCTCCCGGGCAATGCATATAACGCGGTAAAATCTTCAGCGGAAGAGGAACTCCCGCTACACTTAGCGGTAGCCGAAGAGGCAGCTGCGGCGGCTGCGGCTGCGGCGGCCGCGGCAGCACGTTGCTTCTCAAGACGTTCACCACCATGCTGTAGGTGATGATCATCCATAAGACCGACGAGACCGGCATGACCACCGGCGGCCGCCGCCGCGAAATTAAGCTGCCGTGAAAAAATAGCCGGGAATATATTAAACTGATGTTGCTGTGAACTAGCCTCCGAGGCTGCAGCGGCAGCGGCCGCCGCTGCAGCTGCCGCAGCCGCGGTATCACCGGCTTGGCCGCCACCCAGACAGTTGCTTGTCTTGAAGTCCATGCTTGAAGTCAGCCGTCGGCGGGCATAGCACGATCACTTTGACACTTCATTCGCCACTGGAGCTGAGCGAGAGTGGCTGCGGAGGGCGGCTGGAGGCGGAACGACGGGGGTGCTCCACTCGCCCGATTGGCTGTTGCTAGGCAACTGATCAAGATGGCGCCCGCCCGCCCGCCCGGTCCCCTCCCGGCGCCGCGTTATTTTAGTTAATTTGATCGTATCAAAGACCTAGAAAAGTTTAACCTGAGGAGGTGGATCGAGTTATCAACGCTGATTTGAGGCCTCCCCTCGCGAGTTTGCATCCCGGAGATCTCGCATTCTTCTGCCCATTAGCCCCCCCTCGATAATCAATACAACTAGTATTTATCTGGACCAACTTCCAAACACCATTTAATTGAACATGTTCATTAAACAAAAACTCTTTTGTCATTTATTCTATTTAAAAGTAGCCTATAAAAGAAAAAAACCATAACCTGCTTTAAAATATTCAAATTACTTGATTACAATTAACTTTTTTCAAAAGCAAGAAAACAAATAGCAAGTTCCTTTAGTTATTGATGCTTTAAATTTTGAAAACTTAATGATTAGTTATCCAAAGGATCTTTTAAAAAGAAATTGTGAAATACAAAACGACAAGTCATTTAGTGTTTAACATTAATTTAATTCGAATTTCTTTCATTTTCGATACCTATTAAACGATATTATTAATTATTATAATTTAAAGGTGATTGGTTCGTAAAAGCTGTATTTAAACTAAAGGTTGAAATTCGGACCTTAAAATTATAAAGTATTCACTAACCTGATTTGTCACATTGAAATAAACAATAATTTAGTGACTATATTATCACGGGAGAGAGGTAATATATAAATGCATTAATTTAATTGAGTTTTCTTTAGTTTCTGGAACGTATTAAGTGATATTATTAATTATTATAGATATCCATCTGACGAAAAGAAAAAGTGAGGTTATAGTATATTCCCAGTTTCTTCATAATTTAACATCTGACACCCAAGGCTGACACCAACGTATTTATTATTTTTATTTTACGATATTTAAATATTTAAACATTTTTTGTTTTGTAATCTAATATTAAAGATTAAAATTTAAACAATATTAATATAATAACTATTTTTATTTATTTTATAATTTTGGATTTGACAATGCGCCCTTGCGGTCAAATGGACAATTACATTAAAAAGCTGTCATTTTCGCTGGCCCAATCATTTTGCATCTATCTGTATATCTTAATTAAGTTTCCTTTAATTTTCAATATATATCAAGCGGTATTATTCATTATTATAGATATATTTATCTGACAGGGTGAGGAAGTGAGGTTATTTTATAACTTATAATGAACCAGCAAAAATGTCAAATTTTGATATTGTTGGCCAGTTGACCTCAAGAACATTATTTATAATTTCATACATGTCATACAATTTGATTCTAATTTCACTTTTTGTTTATTTTATTTATTTATAATTTATAACATAACCTCACTTCCTCCCGTCGTGCACACTATTTTTTATATAAGAAAAATACTTTTATCTAGCTTTCATGATCTCTCCTAATTTCTGGATTTGAGACAAAAATTCGCCTCTTAATATTTTTTTTCTTTAAAATAATTTGCTACCTATTAATTTAAATAAATTTGGAAGGATAAAGTTAATTTATATCATCTCTATTACATTCCCATTTTTTTTTCTACAATTTTTTCCTATACCCCCTTCTTGTTTTGTTCTAGCTAATCATATTAAAATATTTTCATTTTTTTTTTTTCTTTTTTTAATTCTGCCCGGGTTTTGTTACCAAAAGGTTGGGAACTCTCACTCTAGAATATATATGGGTATGCAATATAGATGACTAGATGGAAGCGGAGCAAAACTTATGAATAATCTAGCGACGACTTAGCAAAGGACTTTTTCCAGACGAGTGCTGAAGCTCTCTCTCTGTCTCTGCCTCTCTCTCTCTGTTAATTATCAGCTCAAAGACAAAAGAGGGATTATATTACGCCAAAATCATACTCACTAGACCAAAAGATTCAGAATTTAAATTTATTCCTGAAATAGAAAATATTATTCTCTATCTAGGTCCTCTTAAGCCCGTCGTACACGAGGACATTTTTCAAGAAAAAAAAAACCTGACATACACGGGGACATTTACAATTTTGGGGCCAAATCTGCGCAGTTTGAAAATTTAAACTAACAGTGAATCAAAAGTTTTTTAGGTTTATGGGGGCGAACGGCCAACAAAAGGACAAAGGGGGGGGGGGGGGGGGGGGGGGGGGGGGCGGGGGGGGGGGGAAAGGGGGGGGGGGGGGGGGGGGGGGGGGGGGGGGGGTTAAAAACTATAATATGGCCTTGCTATACATAGAAATATATATTTGTTAATAATTGGAAAAAAATAAGCTAAGAATTGTTTTTTAATATCTTTACAAAGGATTTTTGGTTTCTTTAGGTAAATAACAAATATTACAATGAAAATTTTATTTATTTAAAAATTTTGTTAATCATAAAACTAAAATATAAAAAAAAAATGAATGCATTCATATATTATACAAAATATAACTTGATTGTGATTTCCAAGTTTATGGTTTATAACCATCTGAACTGAATGTTCAGTCGAAAATAAACCTGCAACCAAAAAACTACCGTGTTTTATTTTATTAACTATCAACATCTCAGTTCATCACAAAAAACATTTCCACAATTTAAATTTGAATCATAAATGTGCAAATCCATCTAAAATAAATATTTTAGTTATTATCAAAGATTATATTCCAAATGAAAATTTAAATAAATAATAGTTATTTAAAACAAAGTATTCATTTACCTTATAATATAAATATATAATCTAGATAATCTAGATATTGCTCTTCTTTTATTATAAACTATAATTTCCAAAAAAGAACTGCAAAAAAATATATTTTATTAATTATTATATTCCAAGTGGAAATTTAAATAAATAATAATGGAATTTAATAATGATTTAATTTAATAATTAATTCTTACCTTAATTTTATTTTCCAAATGAGGTGTGTCTATATATTTTATATTTTTATGATAATTTGACAATATAATTATTTTAAAGATCTGTCAACGGCTGTCAAAAACTGAAAATATCTAGGTTATGTTGACAACAAATTTCCAAAAAGCGGTGTTGCCGGATATGGTCGATTTACTGCGCACCCTCTTTGCGTCGAATTGGCCCAAGAAAATAGAACAAACATTTTTTTTTCAAGCCCTATTAACTAAGTTATCTATAAATTGGAGAACTTTGCCTACTAATAGAGACATACCGCGGATGACGAATGTAACAAGAGTGTTGACGGTCATACAAAGAGACGGGGAGGGGGACAGCTGCAGGTAGGGAAGGGAAGGCCATCTGTCAAGCTGCACTTGTGCAAGTCTTCGGCCCCAGGGGGGGGGGTGGGCACCGACACCCCCAACCCTCCTCATTAGACGACACCCGGCTGCGCTTTGCCCCCCAGCCCCAGCTTCCCCACTCATTAGGCGCCCCTCAGGGCAATCCACAAACAGAAATACATATGCATCCTTTTCTTTTATCCTCTATTTTATTTATTATTTATATTTATATAACTACAGTATATGAGAATAATAATTCCTGACGTCACAAAATTAACTAATTCAGTGACTTAACAAACGATAATATTTTGGTTGTTTAACTAAAGAAGTACTTGTTTTTTTTTTTTTTCTATAACAACACAAAACAAAACACACTCACTGTCTTTATTTATTTTATTTATTAAATACAAACGAACGCATTAGCAGTACACATAAGCGGTATTATTAATAATTATAGGTATTTATCTCAAGAAGTGAGGTTATGTTAGTGTAAATGTCAATTTTTTTATAAAATTTAGTTGGCCAATTAACAGCAAGGGCGCACCTTGTATGATTTATAATTTCATATATATCATACAATTTGATTCTAATTTCACTTTCTAATATTTTTGTTTTAATAATAAGATATAACTCGAAATCAATGAATTTGCCAAGGAACTTCCAGAATCAGCAAAACGCTTTCTTCTAGAAACATTCAATGAGTGTTGGAGAAGAGGAGAAATCTGTGAAGAGTGGAGGATGGGCATAATCGTGCCGATACACAAGGGAGGAGAAATGGGAGATCCCAAAAATTTTAGACCAATTACACTCTTAAACACTTGGTACAAAATCCTAACAACAATAATGAGCAAGAGGTTAAGAAATTGGTTAGAAAAAGAAAAGAAAATATCGGAAAGTCAGGCAGGATTCAGAAAAGGAAGATCAATCATGGACAACATCTTTGTGTTAAACTCGTTAATCGAAAGTAAACTTAACAGGAAAGGGGGAAAGTTATATACGGCATTCATAGATTTTAAAGGAGCGTTCGACTCAGTAAACCGAAAGATATTAATAGAAAAACTCCGAGCAATGGGTATCAATGGGAAATTTCAGAATATGGTCACATCGATATATAAAGAAACACAAAATAAGATAAAATCAGACGAAGGTCTCTCGGATACATTTTGGAATATTAAAGGAGTAAGGCAGGGATGTCCATTATCACCCATACTATTCAACATTTACATAAATGATTTAGAAGAAAATATGGAAAAGAGAAAGGAAGGAGGAAGTGTGCTGGGTAGACTAAAGATACATGCGCTGAAATACGCCGACGATGTAGTGTTGTTTGCGGACGACGGTACTGAAATGAGGGGAGCTCTAAAATGTCTAGAAAAATACACAGAAAAGAACCAAATGCAATTAAATGTGGAAAAAAGCAAAATCATGATATTTCAAAAAGGAAGACCACCGCAGAGAAACCCCATATGGAAATGGAAAGAACAAGAGCTTGAAACGGTGGAAAAATACAAATACCTGGGAGTCTGGTTCGATAGAAGCCACACATATAAAAAACAGAGAGAAGTGCAAACAGGAAAAGGAAAGAAAATCATCGGCGAGCTTTGGGGGAGTTTTTAAGAGAAGTCAGTTACAAAATATTCATAAGCAAATAAGAATATTCAACGCAATTGCTACGTCAGCGATTCTCTACGGAATAGAAATATGGGGGGCATGGAAGAAGGAAAAATAGAGGTGACAAGAAATACGTTTATGAAGTGGATTTTAGGGCTACAAAGGAACACGCCAACATATATCTGGAAAATGGAAGCAGATAGCTGGAGCTGGAGGAACGAGATAGCAACAAAGAAGCTAAAATTAATTCTGAAAATACTTGAAATGCCCGAAGAACGATGGCCAAAAGTATGTCTAAAGGAATTATTAAGAAGAGGAAAAAAACGGACAGGCGACTAAATGGTTGGAAGAAATTCAGAAGATAGGAATAGAAGGAGGAAAACCTCATATACTGACAGACATTCAAATGAACGGGACTATCGACAAAATAAAAGAAGAATTTATAGATATTAGAAAAACAATTTGGGACGCGGAAGTGCAACAGACTTGGACGAGAATTGACAATTCGACAACTAACCACCTGTACAAAAGTATAAAAAAGACACTGGGAATGGAAGACTATTTGACCAACAAAGAAGAAAAAGACAGAATAACATGGACAAGGATACGCTGCGGAAACGACATAAAAAAACATGGACAAGTGACATGCGACTTTTGTAAAAGAAAAGAAGAGACTCTGCTCCATCTCATCAGCTGCGAAGATCTGGGAGGGAGGCTGTGCGACGAGTGGCGAGAGTGGCGACGGGAAAAGCAACGGAAGATAGAGGAAGACGAAGAGAAGTTAGCAAGAGAGCTAAAAAGAGGGCCGAACAAGAAATGGTGCCAATTTTGGAGGAAGATATATGAAGAGAGAAAGAAGCCAGAATAATATAAATGTATTAATGGGTAAAACACTTTCGACCTAGAATGTAAAATCCCAAACCCCGGAAGGGGAGGGAAGGAATCTGTAAATAAATAAATAAATAAATAAGATATAACATAACCTCACTTCCTCAGATGAATTTCTTTTAATATAATAATCAATCTGTTTAGTCGAAAATATAATAATCATTTTGATAATTAAGGGAATCCGAATATATTTAACTGTCTCTCGAGATGATTGATAGAGACACTAAATTAATTCAATACGAAAAATTAAACAAGATTCTTTAGAGTTTAGAGGTAAGAATTTTCACTTTTAATTTAAAGACTATTATTAACGAATCAATCACCTCTATCTATCCTGGGAGAAGAATAGATCTAGAACTGATAAATTCTTAAAAATTATTTCTTTGTTTTATTCCCCTTCCTACTAAAAGAGAAAAATCGAGATGTTTTTAGATTAGAGTTATTTCTATAATAATGACTAAGAAGATGAATTAGCTTTTGAATTATTTATTAATTTTTTTTTAAATTTTTCAATAATTCTTTTAAAGGACGAAGAATGCAGTGGTTTCCAAACTTTTTGTTACAACGCTCCCCTTAAAAAATATTTAATCATATGACGCCCCCCCCCCCCCCATTTTGTAAAATAATACAAAAACAAACATTTTTTAATGCTAAAAAATATAAATTTATATTAAGGTGGAGTAAAAAATAATAATTCCAAGACATATACTCAGCCAAAATTATTTCTTTTATTGTGACTTTTCGGCCACTGGTTTAGGTCATCTTCAGAGCCGGAGGCGAGAATAAATGAAATTTCGAGTGAAAATTAAAATTTTGAATAAAAATTAAAAATTTCATTTATTCTCACCTCCGGTTCTGAAGATGGCCTAAACCAGTGGCCGAAAAGTCACAATAAAAGAAATAATTTTGATAGAATTTCTTGAGTTGAATGGTTGTAGATATTCAAATTGGCAAAAGGAACGGGAGCCTTCCCGAGAACAGGAGCCCGGTTTAATAAAAACTTTATATTTCTTTGCCGACGTTTCGGGTGCTAGTCGCACTCATCCTCAGCAAAGTTGTAATGCAAAGAAATATAAAGTTTGTATTTAACCTGGTTGCTGTTCTCCGTTCCTTTTGCCAATTTGAAATAATTTTGGTTGTATATGTCTTGGAATTTTTTGACTTTTTTTTTTTTTTTGACTCCGCTTTAATAATACTTCCATTAACAAAAACATACGTCACAATAAATTTATATAAAAATATTTTTTTATATATTCCTATTTATAAAATTAGCAATCATTTGGAAAATTGCTCGCTGTGGTTAACATTTGCGCCTCCCCTTGGAATAGTCCGCGCCTCACAGTTTGGAAAACGCTGATTTAAGGTTGTTCGGATAGTACCCCGTAAGTCATAATAGAATCTAAAATAAATAAAATTAAAAATTTGAATGCCAAAATTCCTTATTATAATTTAGTCGTGACCTATCAGAGTTTATAATTGTATTAAGTTAATAATTTAATTACCAAAAATAATAAATGAATGACTTTTGACTTGAGCAGTTTTTTCACGTAATATAGATCTGGCAACATTGCATTCATCAGCTGTTTATTTTAAATCTTAAACGCCTTCAATTTTATTTTATTTAATATATTACAATGATTAATGCAAATCAGTTTAAACACAATGGACGATTTGCGAGAAAAAATATCGTTAAATAAGGAAAAAAAAAAATGTAACTGACAGCGAGAAAAGACAATTATGTTATGCGACGTTGCCGGACTGGTCTGAGGCTCGTGACTTCCTTATTTTTAAATTTGGCCTACTGTCATTTTCGGGATTTTTTTTGACTTTCTTGTTAATATATCTTTAAAAGCCCGCACAACGTATTCCTCGGAAGTGAATTGATAAAATGTAAGTTTTTTTGTTTTTGTATCTATTGCAGAGGTGGCTATATAATTCGATATGTGTGCGTTTCGTCGACATTCCCCATAGACTACATGTTAAATTTCAATTTAAAAAAAAAAATTATCTACACGATAACATTGTGTTAGATCTGCTTCAAAATTTTATTTTATACTTATGTGATAGTGATTAATAACATATTAAAAAAATTAGCTTTTAATCGAACATACCGAACAACCTTAACGCCGCATCTCTCAATTCGTTCTTGCAACCTACTAATTTATTTCCCAATTAATTCGCACTTTTAACATCAACCCTTGTTGAAAATTCTTGATTGATTGAATATTTCTTCTCAAATAGACTTTGAAATTGCATTTACAAAGATCCATTGTGTTTATATAAACTCATTTATTAATAATTTTTTTTTTTTGTTTTATGCATTTTTGATATATATATATTAATAAAACTCTGTTTAAAGCTTAACCAGGGACGCCACATGAATAAACACAAACACGAAAGCTAAATTGTATTCAAGTGCAACGAGCCGTAAATGATAAAATATGTTTATTAATTTTTAAGGACGCTAATGCAATCAGAGTAAATGGCATTTTCGTCGTTGGCGGGAGGGCGGGGGATATAATTGAATAGAACATCACACGGTGTTTATAAGCTCTCTATTCTTTCTCACTTGTTCTAATCGAATTGACGATCGAATTATTAAAATTCAATTGAGAATAATTCGCATTCATATTGGGGGCCCTTTTATTATTTGTTTAAAGTCAATGTTAAATGTTGATGCAATAATAATCATCATCATCATCATCATCATCGTTATTTTCCCTTCAAATAATATATTTAATGTTTTAACTGTATGTGATTCAATTTGCCTTTCATTTCAATTATTTATTTATATTATTAACAAAAAAGAAATTAATCTATTATGAAAGTTTTACAAATCAAATTTTTATAATAAATTCTTGAATAATGCTCGTTCTGTAGTAACGATCACTTGAGATAAAATTAAATTGAATTATATCCCGAATTTGAAGAAATGGTTTCGAATAAAAATTATTATTTTTACTACTGTTTCACTATATTTATTTATTCATTTATTTCAATGGCCTTACAATTTTAAATATTTATATTTCTACTTGCAATATTTTTACTTTCTCTTACCTCTATATATATGTCAATATATATAGAGAGAAAATATTGCGATCATGTCAAAAAATTCGATGTGGAGATTTTGACGGATATACACGTTTTGAATCCAAAAAAGTGGTTTTCGCGACATGGTCTGTATCAGTGGCGGCGCGTCCACTAGGCCGCTTAGGGCGGCAACCTGGGGAGGGCGGCAAAAAGGGAAAAATTTAAAAAAATTGGGGCCGCCCCTCCCCAAAGCCTTCGCCAAAACAAAAAAATACCTATTGATTTCCCTAATGAAAAAATAATTCTAGAAATTCAAGATAAAATATAAGAAAAAATTTTTATTTTTTTTAATATAATTTTTTTATTCATAAATTCTAAAATCTAAAAAAAACATATAAATAATGGTAAAAATCTTTAATACTTACGAATTTTGTATTGAAATTATTTTTTATTTCAAGAAAAAAAATAAACATATTAATAAATTTAAATTCAATCACAAAATATTATTTATTTTAGTTTTCACACTCAAGAAATATATTTTGAAAAATGTAGGTTTCTTTTTAAATTTCTACATTGTGTAGTAAACTTCTACATATATTGTCTTAAATTTCAGATAGATATTGTTTGTTTTAATGGCTGAAAGAAAAAGACTATCTGGCTTCCAATACCGGAAAAGGAAAGCTGAGAAGGACAAGTTTATTTCAGAACAAAAAGGGTCATTTTTAAAGTATTTACGCCACGAACAAATCAAACAACAAAACACTGCGGATCAAGAAGAAGCGGGATTTGTTTATGTAACATTATTTTGGGATTGTGTGTGTAAATTAATGTAAAAGTCTCGTTAAGTGCAAAAACAAAAAAAATAGGTAAAAAAGTGGTGATTTCGGGCAAGGGGTTCAATTGAGGAGGAAAATGGAAACAAAAAAATCTAATTTTTTTTTTTTGGGGGAGCCCAAAAAAATATCTTGCCTAAGGCGGCAGAATAGCTTGCGCCAGCCCTGGTCTGTATTTCTGTCTGGGTTCAATTTAAAGCATGAAAGAATTGAGCTAGGAGGTTGAAATTTTATATTTAAGTTGTTTTGTTAATTTGGGGGTGTTAATTCAAAGGGGTTTAAATAACAAGTAAAATTTATAAGAAAAAACAAAATGATTTATTAACGAAATGAAAAAATTTTTAAATAGTTTTAATTTTACTTCACCAATATATAAAATATTATTATATAATGTATAAAATGTTATAATATTTCAATTTAGGATTGATAATGTTTATTGTTATTTGTAATTTTAATATATTTTTATCTTTATAAAGTATGTATGATTTTCAATTTTTTTCGATTTTCTCAAAATTCGCATTAACGATTTTGATTAAAATTCAAAAATCAATTTTTTTTAGATGCTCTTTAAAATGTATCAATATATTCTATTTTTGCCATTTATATCTTCTGAAGCACACTTTACTCTTGTGCAGGTAAACAACTTCATCGTAAAAGGGTTGTGCTTCTTGAGGGAACTTTTCTGGCATTAGATATTGCTAGCAAGGCTCTGACAACAGCAGGGCCGGATCTGGGGGGGGCAGTGGGGTGCGTAGGCCCCGGGCGGCAGATTTTAGGGGGCGGCAATTAAAGAAAGATTTACTAAAAAAAAAAGGTAAAATTATATAAATTTTGTATAGAAAATTTTAAGGAGAGGGCGGCAATCAAATTTTGCCCTCCCCAAAAAATCTCCTAGTTCCGGCCCTGTACAACAGTGTGATTCCGGTTTTGACCTGTACAAGAGTCTGAAAACACATGAATTTCTTTTGGCTGTCTCAGGAATGTGTGTTTTGATGAAATGATAAATGAAGGATGACATTTCATTTCCTCAATTTTTTGGCGATACCCTCATGGTAAAGGTAAAGTGTTTTTTTCTTTTTTTTTTTTTTTTTAGAAAAAAAAAACATTCACACTTTTTTCTCATGCACACTCACACTCACACACACATTCACACAGTCTTTTCTGGCAACTTAGGCCATTTAAGACTTTAAACGATAACCGTTGTAATTAATAAATGTATTTGGGGTTTAGGTGATTTCTATTTAAGCCATCTGGTATCCAAATGGCTTAAATAAAATCATCGGACTGCCTGGGTCCGAACCCGCGACGTTTGGTATAGGAGGTAGGTACGCTACATACTACGCCAAACTCGGGGGCCAAAAGGTAAAGTGTTTTAACAACAAATGTGGCTACACCAACAGAACCCATTTCATAAAAAAAAAAAAAAAACTGTGTAAAAAAATGTGATATGTGCCCTTTCTCAAATAAACGATTCATATATCGCGGAGACTAAATATATGCCGACCAGTGGCGTAGCGAGAGGGGGGGCAAGGGGGGTCATCATGCCCCGGGCGCTACTCACAAAGGGGCGCCAAACAAATTCGCAAAACATAAAATAATTTTAATGTCCGGAAAAAAAAAATTAAAAAAATTTTCCGCGTGACGGAAAAATTTGGTTCCGCAAAAAAAATAAAATTTTTCCGCAGGAAGGGGGAAAAATTCCGCAAAACTTAGCCCACTTAGGTAAAATGATTTTAACAGTAGGGCAAAAAATTTTCCGCAGGCAAGAAAATTTTTGAGTTCTATATACGCCCCTGTATAATGTTATGGTTTTCGAATGCGGGGGGGGGGGGGGTGTTGTGCCCCGGGCGCGAGTTAAGCTCACTACGCCACTGATGCCGACTGGTGTTACAGGCACAGACACAGCTTTTGATTAGCCAAGGTAAAAGAAAGTTGTGTGCTGTGCCACAGTCACACCAGATTTTACTTTCTCTTACCTCTATATATGTTAATATATATAGAGAGAGAAAGTATTGCGATCATGTCAAAAATTCGATGTCGAGATTTTGATGGATATACATGTTTTGAGGTCCCCTGAGTCCAAAAAAGTGGGTCCCGCAAATTGGTCTGTGTGTATGTATGTGTGTGTGTGCGTGTGTCTGTATGTGTGGACAGATTTTAAGCATGAAGGAGTTGAGCTAGCGGATTGAAATTTTATATTTAACTTAGGTACCTTTGAAGAATCTCAAAATAAGCTTTTGAATAAAATCGGCCAAAAAGTACTAGTACTTTACTGATGTACTTTTTCAGTTTTTTTCGATTTTCTCAAAATTCCCTCCAAGGATTTTTTTTAAAATTCATAAATGAACTATTTTTTAGATGCTCTTTAAAATGTATATTCTCATTTTGCCGTTGAAATCTTCTGAAGACCACTTTACTCTTGTTCTTCATAGGAAAGATAGAAATGGTTGCCATGGTAACGGAATTTAAATCTTTTTCTTTTTATTAGATTAAAAATCAATTATTATTTAAATTCCCATTTTATTTTAAATTTATTTGTGTCTTTAATTGTTTCAAAGAAAACATATATGTCTCTCTCTCACTTGCAAACATTATCGTCTCTCTCTACTCTTTTTTAAATTCCCTTTTCACCTATCTTCGCATAGGAACTAATGTTAATTTCCTATAGGGATTTGTATGTTAATTTCGATTCAAAAGGGGGTCCCCTTTAGAACTTTTTAGGCATTTAAAATTTTTTTTTTCCAATTCTTATGAAATTTTGTATTTATTTACGATTCTATATTGTGTATAAAATGTCCAAATATGAGATTAAAATTTTGGAAAATAACCATAGTTTATTTGAAGTAGTCAACATTTAAAATGCAAGTTTGAAACTAAGGTGCTATCGGAAACTAAATATATCTCGACACAAAAAATCTGGTGTGACCAGCACAGTGCGCAACTTCTCTCTTACCGAAGGGTAAAAGAAAGTTGTGGTGCGGTGCCACAGTCACACCAGATTTTTTGTTTACATAGGTTTTTAAAATCAAGGTTTGGTTCAAAAAAATTGAAATATTTATAATTTTTTTTAATTCAAAAAATTAAAACCATTCCAAAGTAAAAAACCGAGAGAGAGAGAGAGAAAAAGAGACCACATCAAATAAAAAGAGTTTTTTTTTTTTATTCCCACTAAAATTCAATTAATATACTCTTCTTTTTTTTTTTAATAATATTACATGCAAAATGCAAGTTTGTTGAGTCAAATGGCGTAGGAACGGGCATGAAAATTAAAGAGCTCTCCTTTTGAGTATCAAACAGGTAGAGGCAGGCAGGCAGGCGCTTCCTTGTAATTACCTTGTCTCCGGGTGTGAAAAATAAATGACTCTCTCCATCTTGAATTCCCTCTTGTTGTTGTTTGACCTCCACAAGCGAGCGCGCGCGCAAGGAATAATACATGACCGAGGGACTTAACAACAACAACAAAAGAACTTTTACGCACAACAAACCCTAATTTGATTACGTTTGCGATGGGGGAGGAGGAGGAGGGAGGTTCTTGGCAAAATGTATGTATGTGTATACATAATTGTGGCACGTGGACAATGCACGTGACCAACATAATGGCCAATCAAGTCAATAAGGTGGGTGGGTAGTTTGGGAAATTATAGCGGACATGATTTGCACTATTATTATTAGGCTACCTTATATTCGAATATTCGAATACAATTGATGATTGGAGAAATTAAATGAAAAGCTCGCTTGGAAAACAATCAAGGGGGGAAAAATTCTCTCACAAATCACGTTCCTTTTGCTTATTGGAGTCAGCGTGTGTGGGTTAGGAGAGGGGAGGGGGGGTGCTAAAGCATAGATTTCTAGCTTTATCAATCAAGGCAAATGACTCCGAAATTTTTAAAAATACATAAATATAAAGAAAGAATTTACTGCTAAGAAAAAAATCTGGCGGGACTGGTCGCACAGCACACAACTTTCGCTTACATTCGGAAATCGAAAGTTGTGTTCTGTGCTTGTCACACCAGATTTTTCGTGTCGTATATATTTAGTTTCCGCCGATATATTGGAGGAGTTTTTTTTTCCACCTTTGACCTCCAGTACAATAAGACTTTTTTTTTTAATAATCCTTTCGGCCAAAGGCCATCGGTTTACAAAAAACTTTTATAAAAAGAAACTTAACAATATAGTAAATGTAGTGACCTGGGGGTAAAGTAAGCCAAAGAAATAGACGAGGACTCGAGATATAATGTTTATTTATTTTCAAGAACAATAATACAATTACATCAACAACACTAACAATACCCTCTTACGACTCCAACATGCCGTGCCTAACAATATAAAAAAATTACATAAATAAGTAAAATAACATGAAATAAAACAAAAGCATACAAATAAAATGAATAAAACCAAATTACCTACTAGACATGGGTCATTACTCGATTTTGCTGTACCAGGTACCAGCTGTTACAGGTACTTGTTCTGACCCGATATTTTTACCTGATACTTTTGTACCCGAAACAAATTTCACCCAGCAACGCTAACTTTACATTAATTCAAGTCAATAACAACGTGTTTAACATTTTTTCAAATGTTTTCTACCCTATTTATTCTTGTGTTGAGAACAAACTCATAATTATTCATTACTAAAGAGTTTTCCAAACTGACTGAACTGACATGTCTCCAAATTTAAAATGTCAATTTATATACTGCATTAGAAAAATAATTAACAAATTTCTGTGCCGGCGAACGAAATTTAATTTAATTCTATTCATTATGTATTTCAATTCACAGTTACATATATTTTTATTTTTTTATTTAATGTTTTTATATATAAAAAAAAAAATAGTTTCAAAGTAAAAATCAGATAACTTATTTATTTAAAAAAAAATATATTTTTTTCATTTCTGCTCTCTTTCTTAAAGTGAATAAAAGAGAAATAATGTATAAGTAATAATTAGATTTGTATTTAATTATTATAGGGCCTAGTGAGAAAAGTAGAGTAAAAAATGTAAAAATGATTCGGAATGACGTTCGAAAAGCGCGCCAGAGCTAGCGAAGTGCCCTGTCAGGAGAGAAGAGACGGGGCGGGGCGTCGCGAGTTGAGGTCGCAAGAGAGAAGGAATGAGAGAACAGGCGCAACGAAAACTGTATCGGGTAAAGACGCTCTAAAGTGAAAGAAAGTATTTGATCAATGCGCAAGCGCGAGCGAGATATCAGGTTCGAGTGAGAAACGAATACCGAGCAAATAACATATACTTTTTTTATCTGTTATTTGAGTATCAACAACTCGGGCATACTCGACTGGACCTGAACAGGACGCGTATTCCTTTCTCACTTTTTATCTGATATCTCGCGCTTGCGCATTGATCAAATACTTGCTTTTCACTTTAGAGCGTCGATACAGTTACCCGATACAGTTTTCGTTTAGGCTGTTCTCTCATTCCTTCTCTCTTGCGACCCTCAACTCGCGACGCCCCGCCCCGTCTCTTCTCTCCTGACAGGGCAATTTCGCTAGCTCTGGCGCCTTTTCGAACGTCATTCCGAATCATTTTTACATTTTTTACTCTACTTTTCCTTACTAGGGCAAAACTAAACATGGGGAAAATATTTATATTTTGTTATGAAGCCAACCATTTCTCCTATCTTCTCTATGGAGTACAAGAGTAAAGTGGTCTTCATAAAATTTCAATGGCAAAAATGAGAATATACATTTTAAAGAGCATCTAGACCAGTGGTTCCCGAACTTTTGGGGCCCATCGCCCCTTTCTGGAGATTGTCTAATACCTATCGTTACCTTACCATACCATACCTTTTTCATTTTCATTGTATGTTACAGAACTATACTTGATGTCATCATCATCATAAGTTTTCTGCTTTTTTCGTAGGTCCATTAGTGGCGATTCTTCCTTCTCCATTCATCCCTTTCCTGAGCTAATCTTTTCCATCTTCCTCCTTCAATTCGTCGATCATTTTTTTCCTTCTTTTCTCCCTTTCTTACACTGTCCTTCTACCATTCCTTCCAGTACATCTTTCATTAGGGCAATTCTTTCTAAGTATATGGCCAATCCATTTCCTTTTCCTCAGAATAATGTTTTTAAGTAGATTTCTTTCTTCTCCTACTCTCCTTATAATAATTAAATACAAATCTAATTATTACTTATACATTATTTCTCTTTTCTTCACTTTAAGAAAGAGAGCAGAAATGAAAAAATATATATATTTTTTTTAATAAATAAGTTATCTGATTTTTACTTTGGTATTTAAATACCTGATATTTTTTTTGCTCGTACCCATTATGTGTAGCCCTGTTACTTTTTCCTACCTGATACAAAATATCAGATTGATACAGTATCACCCATGTCTATTACCTACATAGTAAAAAAACATAAAAAATATCAAAATTACATAATAAAGTAACATACCATCTTTTTCCGAAAATAAGACATCTACCGAAAATAAGCCCTAGTTAAAATAATTAAAAAAAAAAATAAAATAATGTGAGCTTTCCTAATACTCGTATTTCAAAGAAATGTTTGAAACAAAATATTCCGAGAAATTAATTCTTGGAATTTATCTTAAAAATACAACATAAGGCAGCAGACTACATTGAGCGACAATAACTGATAGTGATGTTTCTAATGCACTACGAACAGGCTACTTAGACGAGAAGTATTCATTTAACGATAGCTATATCGCAAGACATGAGAGATTCGGACAGGAAATGGATTTGGAAGAAAATCAGAATATAATTCAGAATTTTATTGACGGTGTTCCAGAAGAAGATGGCATTACTGTAATTGAATAAATTTAAATTTCTGTATTCTGTGTAAAATAAATATTAAATAAAAATATATAAATATACTTTCATTTTTGCTCTCTGAAAATAAGCATTAGCGCGTATTTTGGAGTAGGTGGTAGTAAGAATTTCAATATATAACCTAGAAAATACATAATAAATTAACATAATAGAATTACATAATAAAAGTCCATGTACATATTATTAAAGTGATACGGGGTCTACTATGGTAATGGTGATGATGAAAGCTGAAGAACAGAGATTAGTGAACTATTGATTGATTACAATACTATTTTATTTAAATTTTATTTTTTTTCCGGGTTAGCGCGAACACAGACCCGATTACCAAAAATTACACGCCCGAGTTGCCCACATTTGGGGCATTCGCACAGGATTTTTAAACATGGGAAAATATTTATATTTTGTTATGAAGCCAACCATTTCTCCTATCTTCTCTATGAAGTACAAGAGTAAAGTGGTCTTCAGAAGATTTCAATGGCAAATGAGAATATACATTTTAAAGAGCATCTAGACCAGTGGTTCCCGAACTTTTGGGGCCCATTGCCCCTTTCTGGAGATTGTCTAATACCTATCGCCCCTTTTTCATTTTCATTGTATGTTACAGAACTATACCTGATGTCATCATCATCATAAGTTTTCTGCTTTTTTCGCAGGTCCTTTAGTGGCGATTCTTCCTTCTCCATTCATCCCTTTCCTGAGCTAATCTTTTCCATCTTCCTCCTTCAATTCGTCGATCATTTTTTTTCCTTCTTTTCTCCCTTTCTTACACTGTCCTACCATTCCTTCCAGTACATCTTTCATTAGGCAATTCTTTCTAAGTATATGGCCAATCCATTTCCTTTTCCTCAGAATAATGTTTTTAAGTAGATTTCTTTCTTCTCCTACTCTCCTTAACGCCTCTTCATTCCTCACCTTGTCCGACCACTTGATATCCAACATCCTTCTTCAAATAACTTCAAAAGCCTCGATCCTTTCCTGATCTCTCTTCAACAATGTCCACGCCTCACAGCCATACATAAGCACACTCTAAACGAAACACTTGACCAAATCTCTATCCTCAAACCTATATCCATTTTACTTGTCAAAATCCTCTTTCTATTAAATGCATCCTTTGCCATAGCAATCCTTGATCTCTCTTTCGCTTTTCCAACCTTGCGTTACTTCTGTGCCGAAATATTTCCACCTTTCTATTTGTTCTATCCTCCGAAATGTTGAAATTAAGTTGTATTATTAATTACTAACAAAAATAAACCACAATTAATGGCAAAAATTTATTTTGAAAACTACTCAAGAAAATTTCAAAAATGGATCTTTTTTCGGTAAATTTTTATTTAATGGAAACAAAAGTGACGTTTCGATTCTAGATTAGAATTTGGATTCTTCATAATATTTTATTTTTATGACTATTTTTTGTCCTCTTCTATCCTGGCCATCTTCTAAATGGGATATTTTTCTCTTTGATTTTTGTTTTTTGTTTTTTCCTTTTAAATATTTGTAAACTCTAATAATTTTTCTCCCTATGATTACTCATCGCCCCCCGTTTATTTATTGCCCCCTGAAAAATCAAATCGCCCACTTGGAGGCGATCGCCCCCAGGTTGGGAAACACTGATCTAAAATATAATTGATTTTTGAATTTTTATCAAAATCGTTGGAGCGAATTTTTAGAAGATCGAAAAAACTAAAAAACTACATCAGTAAAGTACTAGAACAGTACATTTGGCCGATTTCGTTCATATGAATGAATGAATCAATGAATTTTAAATTTTTTTTTTAGAGTCATTTCGGTTGCTGATGTTTTTTTTTTAAATTTATTTTGATAATTCCATATATTGATGACTTCCTGCGGGCGTTCAACGGGAGGCCACCTATCACCTCTTGGCGTTGCTTAACCACATTGATCTAGGAAGCTGGATTTTTATTCTTCTTGCCAGACAACTTTAAATTAAAGACAAAAATTTGGGTTCATTATTTTCCCAAAAAAACAATCACCCTATTAATGTTCGATTTAGGAAAAAAAAAAGAAAAAACGGAATTGTCGTTAAAAATTCTAACCTAGTAGTGAGTAAGAAAGAAAGAAAGAAAGAGAGATGAGGGTTGAGTTGCTGAATAGGAATAGGAATAGGTTTTCAGTTGTGCAATGCATCGGTGGTGTTTAAGTGCATTGGGGGGGGGGAGGGGGTTAAGAGAGAGACAGTGAGGGTGGATGGGTGGGTGGGTGATCCCCCTCCCCCCCCCCACTTTAAGCCAAGGGCTGAGCACGTTGCAGGCGCGCCCCAGAAAGAATTGCCTAACTCAATTAGAACGCTGAAGGGGGGATGTGCAGACGTGCAGACACGTTCGCCTTCGTGTCCGCCTAAAGAGAGCAAAAACTGCACTAGTTGTTGTTCTTGACAAAAAAAAAAAAAAATAAAAAAAAAAAGAACGAGAGAAAAAGAAGATGAAGATGATGAAGAAGAAGGGAAAAAAAAAAACGACCGTCTGACTGTAGCAGAAAAATAAATCGACAACTGGAATCAATAGCAAGGCAAAATCATCCAATAGGAATCATTTTAAATTAATGAATGACAAAAAAAAAAGAGGAGATTAGATCATTTCGCCATATTTAGGGAATTTGGCAAACTCCGATTCTACCCACCTAAGGGAAATCAAATAACGTGTGGCCTACTCTCGTTGCTTCTGTTTCACTAAAGGCACTAAAGCTAGATTTAGTCTCGCTAGAGACTCATTCTACAAATGAGAGCACTCTAGCTAGATTAAGTCTAAGATCTAGCGAGATTGACATAAATCTAGCTAGAGTAACAGTGGACACACCTCCGAGACTTTCTCTCTAGAGTGATCTCGCTCTATTTGACTGATTAAATAGAGCAGTTGCTCTAGCTGCTTTTGACAATCTGAATTGAGTATCTTTTTACCTTATTATTGGTTTACTAAACGATCATAGTCTTTAGGGCACATACCTTAAATGTTTTGAAGTCGTCATTATGAATTTATTTCAAAAGATCAGTAAATATTTCTGTCTTCTTAACCTAACTTCTAACACCCTTCGTTTCTTGTTTGTTCGCTGTTCGTGTTTATTTCTTTTCTTCATAATTAATATTATTTCGTTATTAATTTTATTTTTCAATCATATCAATAATTAAAAGATTCAATTATTATATTTTATTTAATAATATAATAATTATTTTGAAATTTAATTTTTAAATTTGTAATAATATATAATTTAAAATATTTATAATTGAAAAGTTTTGTCGAAATAAAATATTAATAATTTTAATGAATTTAATAGAAAAGAAATATACTGTATTAAATTTTAATAAGAATGCGTGGAAGATGTGAGAACCTTTCCAATATAAGTTCTTCAATAATAAGTGCCTCTATTTAATTGATTTGTTTTTGATCAAATCCTTTCAGACCCCTAGCTAAGCCACTGGAAGGTACTCAAACGGTAACTCGGTAAGCTGCAAGTTATACAACTGACAAGGAGTCCCCACGGGTTGTGGGTCACCGATTTTTTTCAAACTCATAGGATTTGAAGATTAGTATCTGGACATCAATTTCCCAAAGCAGTACGATGCACTACTCAAGAACACTCAAGAAAATCGACTTTGAAGACGATCAAGATTTCCGAGTTGTTTAAGTTTGGATAATTTTATTTATATGTAAACAGTGCCTGGTAGCCGTGAGAGTAAGCGCAACAGTCTACTAAACAAGGAGTCGCTGGTTCGATGCTTGTTCGGGACATTTTTTTTTTTTTTTAATTTCAATTCTCTATCCGCATATACAGTATCTCTCATATTTTAACATTTATAAAATTGAAATTAAATTAACAAATATTTTTTCAATATAAATTAACATCTTTTATTTTTATTTACCACTCGTTACACACTGAAAATACGAATATTTATAATAAATTGAAATTTGGTATAAAAATTAAAAACTATACTACTAAAAACTACAGTTTTCACCGCCGTGTTGTTTTATTGACTAAAGTCTTATAGGGCCTAAGTTGCCTAAAAGACTGTGTGCATGTGTGTGTGAGTGTTTAAAAAAAAAAAAATATATGAAAATATATGCAACGAATCGTCTTATTTAACAATAAGATGTTTTTAATTTTTATACCAAATTTCAATTTATTATAAATATTCGTATTTTCAGTGTGTAACGAGTGATAATTAAAAATAAAAGATGTTAATTTATATTGAAAAAATATTGGTTAATTTAATTTCAATTTTATAAATGTTAATATGAGAGATACTGTATATGCGGATAGAGAATTGAAATAAAAAAAAATGTCCTGAACAAGCATCGAACTAGCGACTGCTTGTTTTCTAGACTGTTGCGCTTACTCTCACGGCTAGCAGACACTGTTTACATATAAATAAAATTATCCAAACTTAAACAACTCGGAAATCTTGATTGTCTTCAAAGTCGATTTTCTTGAGTGTTCTTGAGTAGTGCATCGTACTGCTTTAGGAAATTGATGTCCAGATACTAATCTTCAAATCCTATGAGTTTGAAAAAAATCGGTGACCCACAACCCGTGGGGACTCCTTGTGAGATAACTGGAGTATAGCTAGAGAAAATATACGACTGCAAAAGTCTATAGTATACACACCCAAGAGAGTTGTCTAGCTAGACTTGACTCTAGGTCTTCTCTACGGTGCTCTAGCTAGAGGTGAAATCTCTATAGTGTACACACCCAATTAGATTTGTCTAGCTAGAGTAAATTAAATCTAGCTAGATTTTACTCCACAATGTACACGTACCATAACAACTCAGCGATACTCGAAAGAGTTTCAGGGAAAATGAAATTTTATACCAGGCAAAACTGTATGCAGGCTGGAACTGGGTGACTCAGCTAAAGGCACTACCCACATGGATCAATGAAGAGGATATTTTCAACGATCTCAACCCGACACCATTAAGAAGTAAAATACCTCCTCTAATAGCAAAATGGTGCTTCAACAACCTCCAAGAAGATCTAAAGAGGTCCGATCTAAAGCCCCATATACAAAAAATTATGCAGCTTCAACAAATGTGGAAATGAAGAATACCTTGAACAGGACTGTAGAGGACTGTAGAATCCATCTGGGACAAAACGATACAGGACTAAAAAATCGAAGATACAAAATCCAGGTTGGTAATTCTCACATTGAGTGGTTACCAGTTGTGAGATATTTGGGCGTTCATCTTGACAGACAACTGAATCGGGCCTCCCATCTGAAAAAATCGGCAGCTAGTGGTAGAGTTGCTTCTCGACTAATTTGACCTCTTATTAATCAATATAGCCATTTGGAATTGGATAACAAAATTATTTCCCCGTCTAACCTATGGTGGTAGCGTTCTTTAGTGGGGCAGTGCAGCCAAATCGAACGTTGCCTTGTTTGAGAGAACTGAAAACAAAACGCTGCGAATTATTGCTAACCCTCCATTAGGAATGAACGTCAACAATCATTTGATCCTCGTGGGCCTAGGGATGCAGTCACTACGTGAGCATATAATCAACCTAACCATGCCATGGAAATCCTTTAATAAGAGAGATTCAATTTTAACCTTTTTTCCTTTTTTTTTTATTCTCATTTAAAAAAAAAAAGAAAAGATTTTAGTTTATTTAAGGTAAACAATATATATTATAGATTAAATAAGTTTTTATTGGTTGTTAACATCATAAAAAACAACGTGTTAAGAACATAAATCATTTTTGCAAATTGAAAATCCTGCATTGAAATATTGTAAAAATAATTTTATGCTTTTACATTAAATATAAATTTTTTTTTAGGACATATTATTGAAGATTATAGCATTTGAAACAATATTCCCGGCTTAACTCAATTTTGAATTTTTTTTTTTGGAGTTGACACACATTTGCATAACAGGGTCCATATGTCGACACAAAAAATCTGGTGCGACAGTCACACACAAGAGTAGTTTTATTTCCAGCTCAAGTGCAGTACAAATCAGATACCAGACTTAGACATCACACATTTGCACTCTCTATATAAATAAATATCAATCTAATTTTACTAAATTTAGTTTAGAAACGTAGAGTAGGTAGATAGAGGCTACCATGAACTTTTAAGATTTATGATAGATCTGAACAAGTGTTCCAATATTCGAAGAAGAAAATACTCAATTTCAAAGGAAAGAATCGACACCTGTGAAGGAAAATTAGATTTAGAGAATGAAATTACTTTTCTCTTTCTCTATCCATCCATGCAAGAAATAATGAATAAACAAACGGTGGGTTGCAAGAAAATAGTTCTACAAATGGCTAAACCAAATTGGATTATGGGTTGCTGTTAATTTTTGGGAACTGTTTTATAAATTTTATTCTAAATACTCTGATTCATTTATTGACTATATTCTTTGCAATTTCTAAAGGAAAAAGCCCGCCTATTTGGGTGTGGGGCCCACCGCACACTTGAAGAGGTGTGTGTCAATATTATTCGAGGACAATTGAGAATTAAAGTGTGCGAAGCCACCCAGTTAAGTGGCTTTGTTGCTGCTGCTGCTGCACGTGACGGTCACGTGACTACAACTACAATGCCCCTTAATAAACAAAAACTGACTTTTTCTCTCCTCTCCGTTGCTTTTTTTTTTTTTCTCTCTCGTTCTGAAGGGGTAATTGGATTGATTTAATAAATCGCATCAAGTCTCTGGGCAATGAAATCTTGATATGTTATAATAACGAAAGCAAAGATTTAATTGTCCGTTGAAAAGTGAGTTAATTACCGACCAGGGGGGGTCGGCAAGTACTGGTGGCAGCATCAACGAATGAATCGATCGAAATCGAGTTAGATTAGACACCCGATTCGATTGACACCTCATTTGCTGCTTCATTTGACAACCTGGCCAACACTCCCAATAGAGCATTCAGAGCTCCGATCCACACGATAATTACACAAATAAGATTTTTCTCCAACTGTTTTCATTGCCAGTTAAAATATTAACTTCTTTCATACATTCAGGGGGAGGGGCTATCGATATTTCTTTAGAGCTGAGAAATTTTATTTTTGAATGTTAATTGTAATTTGGTTATATAACAAATAAATAAATAATTTTTATTGTCCAGAAGAAAACAATTAAACTACTATGCACTAGGCATTTACAGTTAACCATACAGCACAAAATATTGCAGCAATGTTGCAGAAATATTGCGAATCTTGCTCAATATTGACAATATTGGAGCAACATTGATGCAATATTGCAGCTTAAACAGCAACATTGCTGCAATGTTGCAAAAAGACGGACATAGGAATATTGCAACAATATTACCAATATTTTGAAGGTTTGCAATATTGATTACAATATTTCTGCAACATTGCTGCAATATTTTGTGCTGTGTGGGTAGTTGATCAAAGTTTTAAAAACATGGTGTCAGACGAATGGAATGTCTTCAAACCAGCGACATGATGACATCGAATGAGAAGGTTCCTTTATATGGTTCCGGAATTTAGTACATTCCATGGGGGAAAGTCTGAAAAAACCCTCACAAAAGCCTTTAATAATTTTGTTACTTACTTAGTTACTTATACGACTCGTTCTTCAGTGCGGCGGTTTGATGCACGCGGGTCCCAACTTCGTTGCCAAGCGTCTCTATCCCCTGTTAATGTGGTCCAATGTTGGATTATTTTTAAGCCGTTCGGATGTCGCTTCGTGTTTCTATGGTCGATGGGATCCGCTCAGCGGATTGGAGGTTTTCTTAGAGGTCTTACTTGGTATCGGGGGGTCCACTCACAAGGATGTGCTCCACCTCTCGTCATTTAATAATTTTGTATAAAAAAAAAAAAGGAAAAAAATGCTTCAAAGTCTCTTGATAATAAATAAAATAATTTTAGGTTAAAATTCAAAAATTAAAACGAAGATATTATTAAAGTTCTTTTATGGTTATATTTAATACTAATAGCTTAGAAACTTTTTATCAAAATTACATTAATCAATTTTAAATAGTATTAATATTTTAAAATTAAATACAAAATATTAACAAAATTTTCTCATCAATTAATTCCTGAATGGAAGTGAACATGGCAACAGTAAATCAAAGTTATAATGAAATTGACTTAATATTATTTAGGCTATTTTGTTGTCTTTTCGAAATCGCACTGATCCTCATTTTCATTATCAGGAATAATATCTAAAAATTAAATTTTGACATCTACGAATTCATTTCTCATTTTTCAAAAAAAAAAGAAGGATTTTGGTTTATTTAAGGTAACCAATATATAATATTATAGGTTAAATAAGTTTTTTATTGGTTGTTAGCATCATAAAAAACAACGTGTTAGGTACATAAATCATTTTTGTAAAATGAAAATCCTGCATTGAAATATTGTAAAAATAATTTTGTGCTTTTACATTAAATATAAATTTTTTTTTAGGACATATTTCATAAAAAATATTATTAATTAAAGCATTTGAAACAATATTCCGTGCTTAACTCCATTTTCAATTTTTTGGTCTTTGACACACAATTGTATGCCGAAAAAAAAAATTCGATGTTGATATTTTCTTTTTGTATTATATTAGTGTTGTAGTCTTATCGCCGCAACAAGGCTAATTATTTGTATAATAATGAATAGAAGTGTTTTCTATTTCCGAGTGATAATAATCAAGGAAGGGAAAGGGTAGATCCTCCCCCGCCCCCCCCGCCCCCTAGTACAAGAGCCCTTTCAGGCCACCCTCCAGCTAGCCTATATGGATAGATATTTTTCGATACATGGGTTGAAAGTTGAAAGGCCAAAAAGGGGTCGAACGAAATGCATCAATTAATGTTGCAGGGCTCGAAACGAACGAACGAACGAACGCTCTTGCCAAGGGCGTGCCCCACCCACCCCACCTGTCACCCGGGGCCCAATTTGTCAACGAGACAGATGCATCCCTCACTCACTCACTCACTCACATACAATTCAACAGAATAAAAAAAAAAAAGTCGAACATAATTACGAGTCTTTTGAACTTGCTCCGCTCAGCAATTGGTTATTTATTTATTTACGTTTGTAGAACGTGTAGCGAAGTTATTATTACTTTCTCTTACCTCTATATATATGTTAGAGAGAGAAAGTATTCGATTAAGGACTTATTAAAAAAATTATCGTAATTAATTCAAGCAAATACAAAAAAAACAATCTGTCTCAATAACACTGGTCAACAAAAAAAGATTTTTTTTTTTGGGTTTCTGTTTTAATGCTGGAATTCTGATTCTAGACACCAAAAAAACAATTAAATTTCCATTTTTAGCTTTTAAAGTTTGCTTTTGTTTAATTGGTACAGGGGTTTGATAAAAAATAATCAACTTTTTTCAGTTTTTCGCTTATATCTCGCAAACTAAGCATATTTTGTGTATCATAATACATTAGAAAGTTGTAGAGCATTAAATTTGCTAAAATTTGGTTGATAAAACGAATTTCTAGACCCAATATTAACCGAGATATGGCCTATCAAAGTTTCTATTTGTTTTATATTTCGAGAAACTTGAGACTTTCTTCAATTTTTCGCTTATATCTCGTAAACTAAGCATATTTTGTGCACCATAATACATTAGAAAGTTGTAGAGCATAAAATCTGCTAAAATTTGGTTGATAAAACGAATTTCTAGACCCAATATTAACCGAGATACGGCCGATCAAATTTTCTTTTTTTTCATTTTAGACTTTTTCCAGTTTTTCACTTATATCCCGAAAATTAAACATATTTTGTTAATTATAATACCATAGAAAGTTGTAGAGCATTAAATTTGCTAATATTTGGTTGATAAAACTAATATTTAGACCCAATATTTACCGAGATATGGCCTATCAAAGTTTCTATTTGTTTTATATTTCGAGAAACTTTCTTCAGTTTTTCGCTTATATCTCAAAAACTAAACATATTTTCTCCACTACAGTAAAATACAAAATTGTAGAGTATTAAATTTGCTAAAATTTGGTTGATAAATCAAATTTGTAAATTCAATATTAACCGAGAAACGGCCTAACGAATTTTCTCTGTTTTACATTCAAGAAACATGGTCTAACTTTGATCGGCCGTACCTCGGGTAATATTGGGTCTACATATTCGTTTTAACAACCAAATTGTAGCAAATTTAATGCTCTACAACTTTGTATGGTACTATGGTGCACAAAATATGCTTAGTTTACGAGATATAAAAAATGTCTGGTCTTCTTAGTAAAAAATTCGAAAAATTGCTCTAGTTTCTACAAAAGCAAACTTTGATCAAAAAAAATTATTTTTACACTTAATTTTAGAGTAGGAGAAACAAAAATTTCATATGAAGAGGCCAGACGCAATAATCGTGTTGACCAGTGTAATCTTTATTTTTTTTTTTAAATTTAAATTTATTGTTATTATTAATCACATATTAATTAAGAAATTTTTAAAATAACCTTAGGTGATTTATTTAAAAACCAACTGTCAAATTAGTTCAGCATTCTTGCAATAGATGGCAGGCTAGTCTAACAGCCGATCCCCTATTAGCCTATATTTATATATTTTTATGCTTTTATAAAAGATACATAATATATAATAACATTTATTGTTAAAAGATCAATGAAAAATGCATTAAATATTATTAGCTACCATTCTGACATCTTTTGGCAAATTTTTGAATTACTTGGGCATACTTTTTATAACACACTCCGCCATCTTAGCAGGAAAAACATGCGTAACACCTTCGCTCCCGTTCCGCCTTAACTAAAAAAAGTAAATACACATAAAAAAAAAAAGAAAATGTTTATACTATAAAAAAAAAAGAATTAACAGTTTAAAATATTAATATTCATTTATTATATATATATACGATGTATAAATCAAATTAGAAAAAAAAAAGCTTATTAATTTGTTTTCATAAACAAAATTTACATATAAAATGCCTTTGAAACAAACACATGCAAATTTAAATTATAATTTTTTTTTAAGTTGAACTAAAAAAAAAAAATAAAAAAATCCCCTAATAATAAAATAAATCCTTTTGAAACAATAAATGCCATTTAAAATATGGTGTGACTGGTCGCACGGTCTTTTTCAGAAGAGCCAAAAAAAAACATTTAATTGTCATTGTTAGAGCCTTGTTAAGGTTATTAAAAATGCTACGAGACAATCGAAAATTTGACAGTATATTCCTCATTTAATGCTAAAACCAGTGCGAAAATTTCAAACCGTTTCACTAAACAGTTAAAAAGTTATTGTTAATTTAAAAAAAAAATGTTATTTAACATGTAGTCTAATGGAGATTCGTTCATTAAGCAGATTAAATTTAATTTTAGTAGTAAAAAAAAATGCTACCAGATATTCGAAACTTTTATAATATATAAAGTAGACTTTGAAGAAATTATTTTGCTTAAATTTATTTTAATTCACTAAATCGTTTTATGAGAAAAAAATTATAAATAGATGAAAAACTCGGTTATTATTTGATAAATTCATTAGTGTATAAGAAAGTACGGCAACACTGTATCGAGCTGAGCGATTTAGTTGCGAATAAGGATAGAATATTTCAAATAATTTTTATAAAATTTATTTCATAATTCATTTGAAAGAAAGATTAACTCAAGCTGCCAACGTATGAATTAAACAATGTTGTCACGTTTTCAGTCTATTTTACAACAATGAATTATTAATATTTAATAATTTTTTTACCTATAATTTTCTTAAATAAATGCTTTTCCATAGTTTTAAAAATTTTTATTTGAGTGAATTAAAAAATTTTTATAATCATAATTTATAAAAATTAAAATTTAAATTATTTTTGTATTCAGAAGTTTAAAATCGTGGTACAATCACTGCCAAAAGTTAGTTAAAATTTTTTTCATTTTATTCTATTTTTCTTATTTTAATGAAATTTTTAACTAATTGTATACACTATAACGTAATTATTCACGAATTCTTAAATTTTAGTACTTTTGTCTCCGATTGTATCTCCCAAACATCCTTAAACACTTTTCGAACTGAAAAATTTGAATTACGCTTTTACCCAATTCAAGGCATAAGGAGAATGATATTTTTCAACAGAAAATACAAAAAAAATGATTTTCGTAAAAAAAGTGGAGTTAGACACTTCTACTAAGAGCGTCGATATAGTAATGTTGTATTCAAATTAGAATATATCTCTCTACGAATATTTAAATTTTAATTAATGCACAATTTCTTAAATTTAATTTTTTTATATCAATAATTACTTACAATGTATTTAATTTAATAATGTCAACAAGACCAATTAGTAGCTATTATTTAAATTCTATTATTAAAATACTAATTATTAATTAATTTTATTGAAAATAATAATTTTTAATTGTCTCCAGGCTGACGCATTTCCTGGGCAAATCTCTTATATCACATGATTAAAGTTTTCTTATGAGGCACTGTCCCCTCTAAGTAACCACCCAGTAATGTTGCTATTCCTCAAAACTCTCCCTGGACTGTTATTTGTTATTTTGGTGTTTTTATTGATGTTTCCATTGACGAGTGAGTTGTCTTGTTATAATTTCTTTCATATTTTTAAATATTTTCCTATTTCTTCTATACAAATCAAATTCGCTTTATTGGAACTTATAATTAATTGTTAAAACTATGACTTCTCTGTCATATATCGATTGATTCATTCGAAATGAGTTTAGAATATATAAATAGTTTCGAAAACTAAATGTTTTCTTTTTAAGACGACATCGTCGAGGCCGATGACGCCAACAGCAAAGTAAAAGAGAGAGAGAGAGAGAAGGCAAAAATGATAAGATTATAATTGAAAAACAAAATGAAGTCATGCATTATTCAAAGGATGGCGGCTTGAGAAGCCTGCTAACGTTTTCGAATTATGAAGAAAGAAAGAGAGAGAAAACGAGCTTCATTTAAATTAATATTTATTCGATATTAGAGAAGAATCTGGTGTGACTGCTTACCAAAGGGGCCGAGCCAGCTGGAAGCCTCTTGAGAGTTCAATCATCCGCTGAGACTTTCTAATTGAAGTACAAAGGGCCAATTGTCCGATTCCTCGGATGATTGGTGCGGAAGGACTCACTCATTGGAAGAAGGGTTCGCAGATGGCACGCCCGAATCCTCAAATAATAAGGTACGTATTCTAGAGAAAAATATATTTGCTTGATCATAAAAAAATCAAGTAATTCAAAAATTTGCCAAGAGATGTCAGAATGGTAGCTAATAATATTTAATGCATTTTTCATTGATCTTTTAACAATAAATATTATGTATCTTTTATAAAAGCATAAAAATATATAAATATCGGCTATTAGGGGATCGGCTGTTAGACTAGTCTGCCATCTATTGCAAGAATGCTGAACTAATTTGACAGTTGAATTTTAAATAAATCATCTAAGCT
Organism: Euborellia annulipes; assembly: GCA_023213315.1. Classification (NCBI taxonomy): domain Eukaryota; kingdom Metazoa; phylum Arthropoda; class Insecta; order Dermaptera; family Anisolabididae; genus Euborellia; species Euborellia annulipes. The sequence goes on from JAKCPI010021425.1 coordinate 31,707, forward strand.
TATTTTAAAAATTTCTTAATTAATATGTGATTAATAATAACAATAAATTCATTTTTAAATTAAAAAAAGATTATTGGGACAGATTGTTTTTTTGTATTTGTTTGATAACAAAAGAAATTAATTACGATAATTTTTTAATAAGTCATTAAACAAATTATAGCTCGATGTCCCAATAATCTCTTATGAATTTAATTCATTTAAAAATAAAACCGCATTGAAAAATTCTAGTTTTTTTTTTTTAAGTACGAACCCCTTCATTCACCAATATGTTTTAATAGACACCCGGTGGCTCCATCGACGTCGATGTCAACGACGTCTTCGGCCTCTCGCAAAAAAAGAGAGAGAGAGGATTCTAGTAGGTTTTTACCGCCGACCTCATCCCTTTTTTTTATCAAAGGGAGAGGAGATCCCCCGGGAGGTACCAACGCGGAAACTACGCCTGCCTGCCTGCCTGCCTGCCATCCCATGGAAAAATACACGCCTGTTCGCACAGCCAAAAAAAAAAAAAAAAAAAAAGAAGAACGAGAAAAAAAAAGAAAAAACACATGAAAAAGACTGGTTTGGTATACGACGACGACGACAAGAGAAGGAAAAGAAATTGAAAGTGGGCGAGGATCAGCCAGCCTCCCTAAATAAGGGAAATAGAGAGAGAGAAATGCCGTATATTAAAAAGAACTAATGGTGAATACCTGCCTAGCTAATATGGGCTGGCTAAAAATGCTATACGACAAGTGAGAAACAGACAGGTGAGCGTGCCCTGGAATTTATTCTTATCAGTCAATATTTCCGTTATTATTTTTACTTTCTCTTACCTCTATATATGTTAATATTTATAGAGAGAAAGTATTGGATTCGATATTTTGATGGATATACACGTTTTAAGGTCCTCTGAATCCAAAAAAGTGGTTTTTGCAACATGGTCTGCACTGTAAAAAAAAATATGAATTTTCAATCATTTTTCATATACTTGGGTGGTTTAATATTAATATACCCAGGATATGAAATAAAATTAATATAAAAGTTTATGAACAAATTACCAACTTGTAAACTTATCTTTTTCTTTGTGTGCCGCCAAATTTTGAAATCGTTAAAAGTGTACCGCGACAAGTTGAGAATCACTGGTCTAAACGTTCTCAAATAACTCGACTACCTCAAGGAATTTTTATTAATATTATTTTATAATTATTTTAAGGAAACTTGAAATTATTCTTTTAAAATTTATTTCACAAATTTCTAAATTTATTAAATTCTGGTTTGAAATTCGCGCTCTAAACTATTTAAATATTTATGAAGTCATACTAAATTAAATAATTTTTATAAAGTAATTCAACTAAATAGCTATAAAAATTAAAATTAAAATTAACAATTTCACCAAAATAATTAATTTTAAAATATACAAGAAATTTGTTAGGTTGGCAACAAATTGAACTTTCTCATATACTATTCATAAACAGTTTATGTAACAGAGTTCCTATACTTGTATATGAAGTTTTCTTGAAAATTTTTCGAATTTTAATATATTCGCCCACACAAAAAATCTGGTGTAACAAACAACTTTCGATTACCGAAGTTCACATTGAATTTTTTGAATTAAGTTGAATTGCGAGTATTTAAAATTTATTAATTATTTTAGATCAAAATTAAATAATTTCACTATAATAAATGTAGACTTGTTCTAAAAGGACTTTTCTAGTGAATTCGATTACATGCTTATCAGAATGAATTACTTGTTAAAATTTCATTATTATTATTATTATAATTATTATTTGACAAATAATTTAACTAAAATCACAATTAAATATTCATTATTTTAGAAAAGTGAAATCCAAAATTCAAATGCAATCGCTCTTTTTTTTTTTGTTGACTCCTAATGCAATTTGAATAATTTTGACCGACTTGTATTAATTACAATTTTGATTTTTCTTTTTCATTTTACTTATTATTTCACATTTGATATTGATTTAAGGTTGTTCGGACATTAAAGCACTTTGTTAGATTAAAAGCTAATTTTTTAATATGTTACTAATCACTATCACATATGTATAAAATAAAATTTTGAAGCAGATCTGACCCAGGGTTATCGTGTAATTAATTTTTAAAAAATTGAAATTTAACATGTAGCCTATGGGGAATATCGACGAAACGCACACATATCGAATTATATAGGCACCTCTGCATCTGATACAAAAACAAAAAAACTTACATTTTATTAATTCACTTCCGAGGAATACGATAAAAATAAAATCAAAAGTTTCTGCCCAACGCTTTTAAAGATATTTTAACAAGAAAGTCAAAAAATTCTCCAAAATGACAGTCGCCAATATTTAAAAATAAGGAAGTCTCGAGAGTCAGACCAGCCTGGCAACGTCGCATAAAATAAGTGCTCTTTTCTCGTATGTCAGTTACATTTTTTTTTTCAATTTTACGATATTTTTTCTCGCAGATCGTCCATTGTGTTTAAACTGATTTGCATTAAACATTGTAATATATTAAATAAAATAAAATTGAAGGCTTTTAAGATTTAAAATAAACAGCTGATGAATGCAATGTTGCCAGTTCTATATTACGTGAAATACTGCTCAAGTCAAAAGTCATTCTTTTATTATTTTTGGTAATTAAATTATTAACTTAATCCAATTATAAACTATGATAGGTCACGACTAAATTATAATAAGGAATTTTGGCATTCAAATTTTTAATTTTATTTAAAAAAAAATTTAGATTCTATTATGACTTACGATGTACTATCCGAACAACCTTAAAAAATATATATTTCTGCATCTCTATGTTCATGTTTATTTCAATTATTTTGTAAATTTCACCAGTTGCAAAGCCCGTCTTCGGCGAAATTTATTCTTACTGACTGTTTGGAAATTTCCCTCTCTGACTTAAATTTTAAATTTCCCGCGTTCCCTGCGACTCAAGCCAATCAGCGTCCTGATCGGCACAGACGGAAGCTTGCCGCTAGCGACCCTAGGGGTTCAGAAAAATGTTACGGCGCGTTACAAAGAGGGGAGGAGACGTCAAAAATCTTCAAAAATTGCCTTACGTTATACTTGAACGACCTCTAAGTAGAAGCAAACTAGTCTTAGATCATGAAAAAGATTCTATTTTATTACAAAAATAATAAATTATTGTAGGGTCCGATTTTCAGTCCGATCTTCATTTTAGTTTCCGAAACTTGTTTTAAATTTTTTCTTAAAATTTCTTATACCAAGTCATCATTTTACATGTTTTTTGTTTCCTCAAATAATCACTCCATTTTTCCATCAAGATTGCAAAAATCATTTGACCTTGTTTTTTTTTTTTTTTCAATTATTCAAAACATCCGAGCTCATTTTGCATAAATAGGGACTGAATCTAAATGGCCTCGATGGCGAAAAAGATTATAAATAAATAAAAAAAGAAAAAACACCAAATGGCCTCAATAGCTAAAAATGCAAAGTTAAAAAAAAAGCGTAATATATTAAAAAATTTGAAAAAAGTCGGCCATAAAAGTCGCTTGTTTCAAAAAAAGTCTCTGATGCCGTATATCGATGGATGCAAAACGATTGGGCCACCGAAAATGACAGCTTTCTGTGTAGTTGGCCAAGTTGACCGCAAGGGCGCATTGGCAAATTGTATAATTTATAATAGTACCAAAATTATAAAATAAACAAAAAATAGTAATTATATTTGTATTGTTTAAATTTTAATTGTTAATATTAGGTTACAAAACAAAAAATGTTTAAATATTTAAATATCGTAAAATAAAAATAATAAATACGTTGGTGTCAGCAGGGCGGGCAAGCTATTCTGCGCCCTAGGCAAGATATTTTTTTGCGCCCCTCCAAACTTTAAAAATTTAATTTGCCGCCCCCTCCTTAAAATTTTCCCCGATCTCAAAAATTTTTTTTTTTTTCGCGGAACCAAAATTTTTCCCGTGTGCGCCCGTGGAACATTTTCTCTTGCGCTGAACCAAAATCCGGGAAAATATTTTACCTTTTTTTTAGAGACACAAATTTTTGCCGCCCGGGACCGAAATTTTCCCGTGTGCCGCCCGCGGAATATAAATTTTTTTTTTATTTTTCCCTTTTTGCCGCCCCCTCCTTAAAATTTTCCCCGATCTCAAAAATTTTTTTTTTTTTCGCGGAACATAAATTTTTTTTTATTTTTCCCTTTTTGCCGCCCTCTCCAGGTTGGCCTAGGCGGCGCCTAGTTGGCCTAGTGGACGCGCCGCCACTGAGTGTCAGATGTTAAATTATAAAGAAACTGGGAATATACTATAACCTAAACCTTTTTCTCTTCATCAGATAATAATTAATAATATCGCTTAATACGTTCAAGAAACTACAAGGAAACTCAATTAAATTAATGCATTTAGTATCTCAACTTCTCCCATGATAATATAGTCACTAAATTCTCTTTTATTTCAATGAAACCAATCAGGTTAGTGGATACTTTATAGTTTTTAGGTCCAAATTTCAACATTTAGTTTAAATACATCTTTTACGAACCAATCACCTTTAAATACGTTCTTGCAACCCAAAATTATTTAGCGGAAGGTTTAAAGCGTTAACGAACCGTTAACGCAACCCGGAATAAGAGGCAAAAAAGTCGGAGATATCTGGAAAAGTCTCAAAATTGACAAAAGACCTACCAGGCTAGTATATAATTTTAATTTAAAGTAATATCAAGCTAAATATTAATTAATTCTTTGTTTTATAGATTGTTTAATTTTAAACGATAAAAGAGTTTTTAATTATCAATAATTTGAAAGGAATGTTTTAATCTTTTATTCCCCGATAAGGGCGAAGGATCGAGGAAAGGAAGGGAGGGACATGTGTTTTTTTTTTTTTTTTTTTTCACGATCGCTGTTCGATGACAGAGTAGGTTACCAACGCTAGATCACTGTACAAATTTAAATACATTTCCATATATACATATCTAATTGTAAATTGATACTGTTGAACGCTGCAGGCGGCCAACTCGACGATGTTAAAGGGAGAGAGAGCGTAGGCAAAAAGGGGATGGGATGGGATCAGACAGCAGACCCTTTTTCTTTCTCTCTCTCTCTCTCTCTTCCGCATTTGGATTGAAATTTAAAATCAAGCCATCTGCCGAGAACTGATAAATATCAGCCCAAAGAGTCCATTAATTCTTTTTTTTTTTCATTTTTATTTTAATCATGTCAAAGACAAAGTATTTTATTTTCATATATATATATATTGGTAAAAAGAAAAAAATATTTTGTAGATGAGTTTCTCCGTTGCAGTTTATCGAAGAAAGTCAATTGGAGGGTCGAAGAACGGATTTAGAGATCCGTTAAGGGGGTTCACGTCTAAATGTACTTAAAAATATAATAAAAAAAACTTTTTTTAAAAAAATGCTTTTATTTAAATTGAACTAAAAAGAGAGAAATAATTTAATTGTTCTTGTTAAAATTGTTTAATATTTATGACTTAAAATAAAAGCGTGGGGCGCTCATTGATACTCGTAGCTTAAGGGAAGCCTCGGAATAACTTCGAAGCGCCCCACGCTTTTATTTTAAGTCATAAATATTAAACAATTTTAACAAGAACAATTAAATTATTTCTCTCTTTTTAGTTCAATTTAAATAAAAGCATTTTTTTTTTAAAGTTTTTTTTTATTATATTTTTATTTTAAACTTTTTAGTCTTTTTTTAAAGTATTAAAAAAAAGAAGGCAGGATGCGTGAAATAAAGTACCACATTAGTTTGGTCAATTTTGGCAAAACCAAACTAACTATTTGCGTCATCAAAAATGATCCTTGAATATCAAATTTCACACCTCTAGCCCATCGGGAAGTCTTTTGAAATTAGATTAATACGCGAGAGAGTTCAAATAAAGTACCACATTAGTTTGGTCTATTTTGGTAAAACCCAACTCACAATTTGCGTCATCAAAAATGAACCTTAAGTATCAAATTTCACACCTCTAGCCCATTATCCAATTATCCACACCTCTAGCCCATTATCCAATTATTAAGTTAAGATTAAAAACGCGATTTTAATACCCTTAATTGAATAATTTTCTGAAAATTTGAAGCCCGAAGAAAAAAAGTTTCACTTGCATCGTGATTTCATAAAACCACACAATTTTTGTCTACAAAAAATTTAAAAAAAAATCATTATCATATAAATCCCCCTCCATTATCACAACATCAAATGAATTAGACGATACACATAGTGTGTGTGTGTGTGTGTGTGTGCATTGTTTGTTTATTCAACCAGCAACTCTCTCTCTCTCACAGAGAATGAGAGAGAGAGAGAGAGGATTTCTTGGTAAGCAATCAGCTGCACAGGAATTAGATTAGCTGAGAGGCTGTATAGATTCGATCAGAAGAGAGAGGAGAGGCAGAGGCGGGGGTCCCGGAAACGGCGTCCGCAACGGAAGTGCGCTGGCCAGCAGCGCTCCAATCCAATCATAGGTCTCAGCGCACACATCACTCACTCACTTCTTTTTCTTTCTTTCCATCTCTAGTACAATTCTACAAAAAAAAAAAAAAAATATAATTTCTTAAAAAATAAAGGTTGTTCGGACTTTGTTAGGTTAAAAGCTAATTTTTTTTTAATATGTTATTAATCACTATCACATACGTATAAAATAAAATTTTGAAGCAGATCTGACGCAGGGTTATCGTGTAATTAATTTTTAAAAAATTGAAATTTAACATGCAGTCTATGGGGAATATCGACGAAACGCACACATATCGAATTATATAGCCACCTCTGCAATAGATACAAAAACAAAAAAACTTACATTTTATCAATTCACTTCCGAGGAATACGTTAAACATAAAATCAAAAGTTTCTGCCGAACGCTTTTAAAGATATTTTAACAAGAAAGTCATAAAAATTCTCCAAAATGACAGTCGGCAATATTTAAAAATGAGACTCAGACCAGTCTGGCAACGTCGCAAAATAATACTCTTTTCTCGATGTCAGTTACATTTTTTTCCCCATTTTACGATATTTTTTCTCGCAAATCGTCCATTGTGTTTAAACTGATTTGCATTAATCATTGTAATATAATAAATAAAATAAAATTGAAGGCTTTTAAGATTTAAAATAGATAGTTGATGAATGCAATGTTGCCAGTTCTATATTACGTGAAAAACTGCTCAAGTCAAAAGTCATACATTTATTATTTTTGGTAATTAAATTATTAACTTAACCCAATGATAGGTCACGACTAAATTATAATAAGAAATTTTGGCATTCAAATATTTAATTTAGATTCTATTAACACATTTTTAGTTTTTTTTTTTTTTTTTGGAAGGATCTCTTCTTTATCTCTCTCGGTTGCTTTTCCTAGCTAGAGAGCGGATCATGGCTGGCGGGGGATGCTGAGGGCGCCGGCTCCAGGGGGTTGGGAAGCAAATTGCGTCGTCAAGTGACGCAGCAAAGAAACATCCCCGGCAACTTTCCGCTCTTTTCCTCGCAGCTCTCTGAGGGTGTGGCCATTAACAATTCATTAAACATAACATCGCTGATATAGAGAGAGCCTCAAGACATATTCCCTCTCTCTCTCTCTCTTTTAATAATATCTAAGACTGTTATATTCAAAATTTATAATGAACAGAGTGAGAGAGAGAGAGAGATAAGTCACTTGAGTAAAGTAATCTCTCTGTCTCGACTTTGCATTAAAATAAAAAAAATAAAAAAACTTGCTCAAAATATATATACGATACATTAAGGGAAAAAGAAAAGTGAACTTTTAATTTATTTTTTTATTTAAAAAGATTGTATGTCATGCAGCTAGTGTAGTGCTTAATAGCAAGCAATAAGAGATGGAATTTTATTTAAAAACCTTTTATTAAAAAAACTTTTCTTGCTTGAATTTTACAATAATATAAAAATATCTATATCCGTCTGTCTGTCACGCTCTATTTAGGCAACTTCCCGTTGGAATTTTGAAATGAAATTTTATATGAATAAAGAGGACCTTCTCGGGATTACTGGAAAATTATTTTCATCCCGAAATTCCTATAACTTTTTGAGTTATTAATTCTTAAAGTTACGATTTCTCCCATAGGAAATGTATAAGTATTCTTTGCATTTGTGTATTCCATGAATGTAAACAAATCCTCAAGCAGGCACTGAATTGGAATGGAAATAATAATAATAATTTTCAAGCGCTCTCGGGGCTTGGTGTAGGGGTTAGCGTGCTAACCTCGTATACCAAAAGTCGCGGGTTCGGATCCCAGGCAGTCTGATGATTTTATTTAAGCTATTTGGATACCAAATGGCTTAAATAGAAATGCCTGCACCCCCAATAGATATTATAAATAATAACGGTTATCGTATTTTGCTACCATGGCAACCATTTCTCCTACACTGTAAAAAAATATGAATTTTCAATCATTTCTCATATACTTTCGTGGATTAATTTTAATATACCCAGGATATGAAATAAAATTAATATACTATTTAATCAATATATTGAAATAGGAACATTTTACTAGCAAAAGCGTAAGTATTGAATTTGAATTTTTTCATTGAAATTTTTTTTTTTTCTAAAATTCAAGTCAATTATTGTTTTTCAGGTAAGGTTAATATTCAAACGAACGTCAATGAAAATATAACTTTTTGTTTCTTCTCAAAAAGATCTGTTCAACTCTAACAACAACAACAACTCTACAAACAACATGTTCATACTGTACATTTCCATTAAAACAAATAAATGTTCAAAGAATAACTGACGTAATAAAAAATTGTGTTTTTCTAATTTAAATAAAAATTCAAATTTTCGCTAATCTTTAATCCTTAAACTACAGTGGGTGTAAAAAGTATTCGTACACTGAACATTTTTACAAACAAATGTTTAATTCTATTGAACAATACATGATAAACAAATAAATATTTGTTCATCTTATAAATTCTTCTTTTCTTAAAAATAATATATCAATAGAAAAAAATATCCATTTGATATTTCAAATCAATAAAATAACCAAAAATAGCGATTTCTGAGTGACAAAAGTATTCGTACACCGTAATCGTCTAACAATAAAAACTGAAATAATACTTTGTTGTCGTAGAAGGCGATTTTTTGTAATCCCGAGTCAAAATATTGTCCTTGTCAAAACCTGATGTCGTAAATTTAATTTTTACAGTTTGTCAAGTATAAAATCGATCAATAATAAATTGGAATCGTTGAGTGGGCTCTACCAACAATCGTTGAAATTCCCCTGAGATTATGTAGTCTAATAATACATTTTTTTTTCTTCCTCGGTAGTTTTAATTCTTTTACAACTTATTTTCGCCAAAAAGAATAAAAATTTGATTTTTCAATCAAACAATCTAAAAGATATAAACAATCATACGAACAATGTTTCTCTCTAAGATCAGATGATGGCATTGTTATCATAGTGTACACTGTTAAAAAAAACTTCCAAAAAACTTCTTATACAAGTATAGCAACTCTGTTTCATAAACTGTTTATAAATATATATTATATGAGAAAGTTCAATTTGTTGCCAACCTAACCAATTTCTTGTATATTTTAAAATTAATTATTTTGGTAAAAATTGTTAATTTTAATTTGAATTTTTATAGCTATTTAGTTGAATTACTTTATAAAAATTATTTAATTAGTATGATTTTAATATACTTCATAAATATTTAAATAGTTTAGACCAGAATTTAATAAATTTAGATTTGTGAAATAAATTTTAAAAGAATAATTTCAAGTTTCCTTAAAATAATTATAAAATAATATTAATAAAAATTCCTTGAGATAGTCGAGTTATTTGAGAACGTTTAGACCAGTGATTCTCAACTTGTCGCGGTACACTTTTAACGATTTCAAAATTTGGCGGCACACAAAGAAAAAGATAAGTTTAAAAGTTGGTAATTTGTTCATAAACTTTTATATTAATTTTATTTCATATCCTGGATATATTAAAATTAAACCACGAAAGTATATGAAAAATGATTGAAAATTTTTTTTTTTCAAGTGTACAACAGCCACTTTACTTCTTCAATTTCTCCGTCAATTTTCAAAGAATCTTTCAAATGAAAATAGAAAAAAATTAATTAAAAAAAATTCTTGTTAATATTTCAATTTTGTTGTATCTTGTGTCCATGTACAGTATATGATGGGGTAGAGAGAGAGAGTCAGTTTAAACTTTTCCATTTGGTGGCGTTTATAAGTATCAGTGTGGCGGTGGCGGCGTCGGCGGCGGCGGCGTCGGTTGCCAGGCAACCAATTCATCCCTTTGAAAGGGTCGGTCGGTCGGTCGGTCGGTTCGTTCGTTGTTCTCTCACTCCCTCTCTCTCGTACAACCTCCCATGAATATTTCATATTTGTTTATATGTAATTTTAATAGGTAATTATTCTGCAATGGTGAATAGAGAGTAGAGACAGGCAGGCAGGCGTGCGCGCGGTGCAGTAATAATGATATCTATATGTAGCCAATCATTGTGGCCCGGGTAATCAAGTCTGCATCGACTGCATCGGCTGGGGGGCGAGGCGAGGCCGCCCTCCCCTTCCCCTTCCGCGGGCGAACAATCAATTCCGATACACCCCCCCCCCCCCCGTGTACAATTATTTCAAAGCAATTCCTTTTTTTTTTGTAAAAGGAATTTGAGGTTTATAATGGAATAGAAATATTGTTAATTAATGATCATTTTCGAATCTTAAGTTTTTGAGATTACTTGTCACAGGGAAGCGGGCTTAAAATACTTTTAGTTTTTTTCTTTATTATTAATTAAGTTTGGTTTCGGTTAGACTGTAAAAAAAAAAATTAGAATTTTCAATCATTTTTCATATACTTTCGTGGTTTAATATTAATATACCCAGGATATGAAATAAAATTAATATAAAAGTTTATGAACAAATTACCAACTTTTAAACTTATCTTTTTCTTTGTTGTGCCGCCAAATTTTGAAATCGTTAAAAGTGCACTGCGCGACAAGTTGAGAATCACTGGTCTAAACGTTCTCAAATAACTCGACTACCTCAAGGAATTTTTATTAATATTATTTTATAATTATTTTAAGGAAACTTGAAATTATTCTTTTAAAATTTATTTCACAATTCTAAATTTATTAAATTCTGGTTTAAATTGGCTCTAAACTATTTAAATATTTATGAAGTATATTAAAATCATACTAATTAAATAATTTTTATAAAGTAATTCAACTAAATAGCTATAAAATTCAAATTAAAATTAACAATTTTTACCAAAATAATTAATTTTAAAATATACAAGAAATTTGTTAGGTTGGCAACAAAT